>CANUEX010042929.1:0-11975 GCA_948099535.1 Jatropha multifida | reverse complement strand
ACCTTCACCGTCGGTTCATGCTTGGAGGTCGCCTGGAGGGGAGGTGGTGATGGTGGCTGTCTGGTGTGAGGCGAACGGAAGAGAGGGAGAGGGGGTTGTCAGGGAAGAAGGCTGAGCGAGAGAGAGGGAGAGAGATGTCGGGGAGAGAGAAAAAAAAAGTTTTTTTTTTATTAATTTATTATTTTATTTTATTTTTTATTTTTTATTATTTTATTATTTATTTATTTTAATTAAATGGTTTCGGTTTAATTTGAACCGATTTGGTCTAACCCAATGATTTCGCCTAATTCCATTTGATTTAAAGATTTTTCGACTGAGTTAGACTATTTAAATTAGATTTTCGATTCGGTTCGCGGTATAAAATATTATTTTTCGCCAATTCTCATTGATGAAAATTTACAATTAAATTTTAAATACAAATTCTTTTAAAAATAAATTAATGGGTCATTTCAATTAATATTTTAAATAAATAAATAATCATTTATAATAAATTATAAATATAAAACAAATAAGAAACTTAATTTCTTATTTCAATAACATGAAAACAAATTAAAAGAAAAAAAATACTTCACTTTTTATTGGTAATTAGAAAAATACTTTAATTGATTAGCTAGGTATATGGATAGTCTCATATACTAGGAGTTAGATTGAACGGACACGGGACATAAAATTTGAAAATGTACATGATTTAATAGTTTTTAAACAAGTAATAAGTAATACATATACTTATGATACATTACACATAATAAGTAATATATTAATATTTTAAATAAATAATCATTTATAATAAATTATAAATATAAAAATAAAATGACCTAATTTCTTATTTCAACATAATTAGTTAAATTCTAAAAATTACTAGTGTGTGTATATTTTTTTATATAAGTCATATCATACATGACTTTTTATTATTGTTAGTAAATGGTTTTGCAGGATACTTAAGAAAGTATATTTTAGTTAGAGATGACAATTTTATTTGACCAGGTGAATACTCGATAAGATCCGATATGATTTTGGCGAATTTAGATAGTGAATAAACGAGTTTGGGACAAGTTCGGATAGTATTTTTATTACTCATATCGAGTTTGGATTGAATTTATAGATTCGGGTACTCGCAATCTGTTATCCATTTTATTAATATTCTAAACACATTTAAAATAATTATTTTTATAAAAAAAATTATATATATACATATATATACACCTTTTTTAATTATATTAATGCTATAATTATATTTAATATTTATATTACATTTTTTTATTAAATCAAAATAATAATTTTATAATTTTTACTTATTTTTTATTTTTAAAAAATAAAAAAATATATTTTTAACGTAAATGAATTTGACTATTTAAATAGATAGTTATAATTAAGTTTGAGATGAGTTTGATTATTAAAAGTGAATTTCTATACGAAATATCTAAATTTTTAATCGGATATATATTTGAATATTTATAATACATTTAATGATTATTTTATTATATAAATTTATTATTTTTAAATGATGTTATAAAATATTATTTTATTTTTTAATATTGATTTGGGCATTGCACCAGTATTAATATTAATATTTTTTTAAAAAAATAACGTAGAGAAGTGATACATACCAATCAAATCAACAACAAAATTATTAACCTTCAAACATCGGCCTTCACCAATCGGTTGATGACACTACTTGCACCACATCGTCATGCATTTATTAGTATATATAATATTAAGAAGGAGAATTTTTTTATTATGTATTTGATTATTATATAATTCTTTTTTTTTTTCAACCGAAAGCAATCAGTGTACGGAATCTGAAATTGCCATGTGCTGCCTATCAAACTTTTTAGATAATACCATGTGGTAATTAAAACTTAAAAGTTAAGAGGCTCCAGTCACGTGCTTTCGGTGACAGCTTTTCTTTGGTCACGAGAACAGATAACTCATTTCCAATATTTATTAGTTAAAAGGAAAAACTACAATAGGATCCATGTAATTTGTGATATATAGTTAATTTATTCTCATTTTTTTAAAAAATATTTCAATTTGTATCCATGTTTTGCTTCTGTTATATTACTAAATCACTTTGTCTTTTTGCAAATTTTCCATTAAATTAATAATAAAATACTAAAATCAAATGAGAGAGATTAAAATATTATATCGAAAAAATTATAATACGGTTACTATAGTTTGAAAAATATAACTTATTTATCCTTGTGTTCTTAAAAGTAAAAAAGATATTTTTATCATTTCATAAGGTACTTAATAAAAAAAATCTAAAATTTAGATGGAAAAATCTTATGATTTGATAGAAATAAAATATAAAGATATTTTAATATATTTTAAAAAGACAGGGACATAATAATTGTATTTTGTAAGTCACAGAAATCGTATTATAATTTTTCTTTAATTAAATTAATTTTTGTGAACTGTGTATATTCTCCGTATGATTTAATTCTCTTTTAGGTAGGATGTATTATAGAAATAGAAAAGTTAATCAAATAAAAGAAAATTATAATCATAAATCTCAATGATTGATATCTTAAAGATCAATGAAAAATAAAATTTATCAGAAAAATAATTAAATCAATATATTTTAAAAAAGTTATGAGCAAAAATAATGATAATTAGCATATTAAAATTTATTTTTTACTTTGTTATCTTACTTTATAGTTTCACAATATAAAAATATGAAAAATACAATAAAGATAACTGCGATTTGTTTGACAAAATAAAAAAAAATTTATAGAGCATATACCTTTAATGATATCACGTTTATTTATATCTATAATGTATGATTTGGTATAATTTTTTTATATTTATCAAAAGTTAAGGTTCACACCTCAGATTTGAACAAAGAAAAAGGTTAAATTTTGAGGTAAAAATGGTTAATCCTAATTGCCTTTATTATTTTTACGCATGTGAAACAAAGTGCACCAATGAAAATCACAATCTGATATTTCCTAACTGTCCTTTTAGGTCCAAAATGACCTCCATAAGTAGAGGCATGACAAAAAGCAAGAATAGACTAAAATCTCATTATTTGGAATACATCTCCTAATAATTTTGTCTGAACAAAATCTCCATAAATAAGGATCATCCCAACCTTTTGACCTCTACTTAAATCAGAAGTTGTAATTCTAATAACTAAATAACTCACCATATTGACATACCAAAGAAACATAACTTGCAAATTGAGCAGCTGCTCATCAAGAAATCATTCTTACAATGGAATTAGGTCTTCTTGAATTAACAACTTGCTTAGACGATTTGCCACCAAGATTTCAGCTCCTATCCTGTCTTTAATTTGAAGATCAAATACTTGCAATAAAAAGAATCTACTTAAATCAACCTCAAGTTTGCTTCGTCCTTAGCTAACAAATACTTTAAAGCTGCATGATTAGAAAACACAATCACTTAGAATAAAGCAAATAAGACCAAAATTTATCTAAAGCAAAAACATCTTCCATTGTAAAATAATTGTGCTAAGCTAAGTTCAGTGTTTTAGAGGCATAATAAACCTGTGAATAATTCTTTTAACATACCAAAAGATACGAGGCTGATGGGGGTGGGTCCAAACAGTTAGGTAGAGTAAGAGGACCATAGACCCCAATACCACCTTTTAGGTTTAGCATAAAAATGAGATTGAGGAGAGAATAATGTCATGAATGCCAATATATATATATATATATATATATATATACATACATAATTTAAAACTCAATTATAAGTCAATAATAATACTAAGTTGTGAATAATTAGACAAACATCGAAGTTAGCTTTTTAAAGAACTCAAAACTAGAAAACTAGATGTTTAACAAAATCCATTATGCAAACCTAAAACTTAGAGTAATGTTTGGTCAAATATGGAGCTTGGTGGTGAAAATGCTTCAAGGAGATTTAAAGTGTAATTTATGGTATCAGACATTTAGTTTCCATATAATGCAATACTGGGAAGACCAACTTTGTATGAGCTAGAAGTGGTAACGAGCATCAGATATTTAACTATGAAATTTTACTTAGACGGGAACGAAGTGGTGGCTGTGAGAGGTGACCAAAGAACAGCAAGAGAAGTATATGTAGTAGCTCTAAAGGGGTTGCCATTGAGCCTACCAATCATGTGGATGCCAGGGAAAGAATCAACTTATCAACCCACAGAGCACCCTCCTTTCGATATTCCTGGACACAAAGGGGATTCAGGTCCAGAGCAAGTGGGCGAGCTAGTCACATGGGAAATAGAGAAAGGAAGGAGCATAAAGTTGGGTGCTGAGAAAGATCGAAGAGAAAAATCGAAGGAGCCGAGCTACTAAGAACATGGAATGCTGACAATCTTAAACGAGCATATTGTGATTACCCATTTTACGATGTGTAAAAGTTGCATTATTTGAAATAATAAAATATAATAGGGCCTTAGGTTTTTTACTTGGCGCATCATGCCCTTCAATAACAACAAAGGACATGAAGCCTCAAGTTTTTCTTGAAGGACCTTACATAAAATTTGTGTCTATGTGCAGCCATACTACTCTCGAAAGGCTTAAACGACCCAGTTCTCCCCGTTCGCCAATGGCCTAAGCGGCCCAGTTCTCCCTGTTTGCCAATGACCTAAGCAGCCCAGTTCTCCCCGCTCGGCAATGGCCTAAGCGACCCAATTCTCCCCATTCAGCAATGACCTAAGCGGCCTAGTTCTCCCCATTTGCCAATGGCCTAAGCAGCCCAGTTCTCCCTGTTCACCAATGGCCTAAGCGGCCCAGTTCTCCCGGTCCTAAGGGACTCGTTCTCCAATGGCTTAAGCAGTCTAGCTCTCCCGGTCCTAAGGGACCTGTTCTCCAATGGCTTAAGCAACCTAGCTCTCCCCAGGCCTAAGCAGCCCAGTTCTCCCTATTCGCCAATGGCCTAAGCGACCCAGTTCTCCCAGTCCTAAGGGACTCGTTCTCCAATGACATAAGCAGTCTAGCTCTCCCGGTCTTAAGGGACCCATTCTCCAATGGCTTAAGTAACCTAGCTCTCCCTAAGCTTAAGCAGCCTAGCTCTTCCCAAGCTTAAGCAGCCTAGCTCTTCCCAAGCTTAAGCAGCCTAGCTCTTCCCAAGCTTAAGCAGCCTAGCTCTCCTGGTCCTAATGGACCCATTCTCCAATGGCTTAAGCAGCCTAGCTCTCCCCAAACTTAAGCAGCCTAGCTCTCCTGGTCCTAAGGGACCCGTTCTCCAATGGCTTAAGCAGCCTAGCTCTTCCCAGGCTTAAGTGACCTAGTTCTCTAATGGTTTAAGCGGCCTAGTTCTCCCCATTCGCCAATGGCCTAAGTAGCCCAGTTCTCCCTGTTCGCCAATGGCCTAAGCGGCCTAGTTCTCCCGGTCCTAAGGGACCCATTCTCCATTGGCTTAAGTAGCCTAGCTCTCCCGAGGCTTAAGTAGCATAGCTCTCCCAGTCCTAAGGGACCCATTCTCCAATGGCTTAAGTAGCCTAATTCTCCCTAAGCTTAAGTAGCCTAGCTCTCCCGGTCCTAAGGGACCCGTTCTCCTTAACTCTCTCGGTCCTAAGGGACTCGTTCTCCAATGGCTTAAGCAGCCTAGCTCTCCCCAGGCTTAAGCAGCCTAGCTCTCTCGGTCCTAAGGGACTCACTCTTTAATGACTTAAGCAGCCTAGCTCTCCCAAGGCTTAAACAACCTAGCTCTTTTGGTCCTAAGGGACCCGTTCTCCAATGGCTTAAGCAGCCCAGCTCTCCCGAGGCTTAAGCAGCCTAACTCTCCCCAGGCTTAAGCAGCCTAGCTCTCCCGGTCCTAAGAGACCTGTTCTCCTTAACTCTCTTGGTCCTAAGGGACTCGTTCTCCAATGGCTTAAGCAGCCTAGCTCTCCCCAGGCTTAAGCAGCCTAGCTCTCTCGTTCCTAAGGGACTCACTCTTTAATGATTTAAGCAGCCTAGCTCTCCCAAGGCTTAAACAACCTAGCTCTCTTGGTCCTAAGGGACCCGTTCTCCTATGGCTTAAGCAGCCCAGCTCTCCCGAGGCTTAAGCAGCCTAACTTTCCCCAGGCTTAAGCAGCCTAGCTCTCCCGGTCCTAAGGGACCTGTTCTCCTTAACTCTCTTGGTCCTAACGGACTCATTCTCTAATGGCTTAAGCAACCTAGCTCTCCCTTGGCTTAAACAGCTTAGCTCTCTCGATCCTAAGGGACTCACTCTCTAATGGCTTAAGCAGCCTAGCTCTCCTGAGGCTTAAGCAGCTAGTTCTCCCGGTCCTAAGGGACACGTTCGCTAGCAGCCTAAGTGGCCCAGTTTTCTCCATCCTAAGGGACAAAACCTATCTTGCCGAATTAACATATTAAGGTACACAACCTTTACTACTTTAACTTAACCAGCACAGTCGATGGGTCATTATTTATGAAGTTATTTTCCATTGAAATAAAAAATTCTTATGCATAAAAAATAATAAATAAATGAATAAAATAACTTCTGAAACTACTCTACGAATATTACATTTGGACATAAATAATCAAATAACTGATGGGGAACTACCGTTAATATATAATAATAAATTATTTTAATTAAATAAAGAGACCCCCTAAAATAACTCTAAACGAGAAGTAAATCAGGATTCAGAATCCTTATCTGATACGCACTATTCGGACTCCACTATATATACGCTACATATACCCTAAATCA
Organism: Jatropha multifida; assembly: GCA_948099535.1. Lineage (NCBI taxonomy): Eukaryota > Viridiplantae > Streptophyta > Magnoliopsida > Malpighiales > Euphorbiaceae > Jatropha > Jatropha multifida. Next base: position 5,336 of record CANUEX010042929.1, on the reverse strand, counting down.
GGGGCGAATTACAATCAATCTCTCCCAAAATTCTTATAGTTTAACACTAGAGATTCTGGGTGCGATCCTTGGCAGAGTTGTCAAACTGAAGATGTGTTATCATGACGAAGGATGAGCTTGGATTTATTTTAATTTACAAAAGCGATTTTCTTTTTATTAAACTTGTTGCATTTCAGAAAGGCAACATTATTTTGAAAGAAAAGAATTTTAGAATAGACCCTTATATTGGTAAGAATGCTTTTGAGAGTTGCCACCCTCTTTTAGGGAAAAATATCAAACCAATCACCTCTTTGGAGGAGATCAACTCGTTTTTAACCGTAGTCTAGGTAAGAAAGCTTAGTATGATCTGAGAAAAGGTGTTAGACACCCAGATCGCCGGTTATTGAACTGACCTCTATTATTTATCGATTACTCACAACAAAGTAATAAAATTGACTCTAATTGTGATGCTACAAATATTTTAATTACTTATATAAAATATGATATTCATAAGCATTATAATCAAAATAAAAAATCATATCATAAAACCAAAACCATGCAAAGGATGATGGAGTGTAACACCCCGATTTTTAAATACTCGAAAAAATTTCAAGAAATAATTTTCTAGTGATTTAAAATTTTCTATCTATTAAATAATTAAATCGTCGGTTATGATTTTTTTTTATCAATAACTATTAGTACTCGCTAAAATTTTTAATATTATAGTGAAAGTAAGAAATTTCATTAGACGATTTTAAATTAATTTTTTCTTAATTTATAGAATATTTGAATGGTCTTATTAATGTTGTTAATAAATATTAGCACTTCAAATTAAAGATATAAATTTGTAATATCATTAGTAATTAATTATTAGTAAAGAAATACAAATTGATAATATTTATTAATAGTTATTTCATATTTAATATATATATATATATATATAACCAAAAAAGGAAAATAATGAAAAGAAGCAAAGGAGAAAGTAAAAAAAAAAAAGCAAAGAAAAGTAAACAAAAAGAAATTAAGTGAAAAAAAAGAAGAAAAAGTGTTAAACGAAAAGATAGAGGAAAAAGTCAGTCCTCTCTCTTGCTTATTAGGGGTGAGCATTCGGTTAATCCGAACCAATCTAAACCAAATAACTCAATCCAAATATGATCGAATTTAAAAAATTCTTATCCAATCCAAATCATATTTAATATAAAATCGAAATAACCAAACCAAATAATATGCGATTTTATTAAAAAAAATCATAATCGTCCGAATAACCGAATTAATATTTTCAGTTGGTCAATCCAAATCGATTACGAGAAAATACTCAAATCTAAAATTTTTCAATATATGTGTCCATGTCGCCAAATTTACAATTTGCACTCTTAAAATAACTATATACATACGATTATAAATTTATAGAAAATTGTATAGAATAAAAAATTAAATAATAAAATTAATTAATTAATCCAACAAGTCACAAGTGTCCAAATAAAAATTTCAAATGTAGTCATACCTAAATTCAATTATCCAAATAATAATTAATATAACTAATTTAAAAGAATAATTCATTAAACTTTTAGTTACAAAATTACAGTTTATAATCAATTAAACATGACGTTCTTTATCAATGATATCAAAAGTTATATCATATTATTGTCACCTGTCATGAAAACTATATAAATATAGTTTGCACTTTTGCTTTTACTTTAAAATGGAGTAAAAACGCAACGTTTTGACAGAAAAATCTGAAATAAAACAAATATATATATATATATATATATATATATATATATATATATATTAAAAATTAATTTGGTAAATTCAGATTAACCAAAGTTTTTTTCAGTCTAACTGAACCATGACTGAAAAACTAAATTAATATTTATAATTAACCGATTCAAACCAAAACTAATTTATTGACAATCGAACTAAACCAAACTACTTGGTTCAGTTTAGATTTTCGATTAAATCCGTGAATTGCTCACCCTTATCGCTTACCCTCTCTCCTTGACCTCCATCAATGCAGGCCTTCCCATCTCTCTCTTCTTCAGCTCTCTAACCACCGGCCACTAGTTCCGGTAAGTAAATACTCAAAAAACATCTATTTGTTGCAAGGATCATGATTCTAATTTTGGTTCGTGCGATTTGGCATCCAATTGTGACAGATTGAGGGTAGAAACTTGTGTCACTGATTTTATTTTTTGGCATATAAATCATTTTTGGCAAGCCCAAGGCCTGAGATTAGTACTAAAAGACTCTACTCCTCTTCCTCTTTCATTTGATGCTTTCTTTACCGATTTTTATGGTCACAATCGAAAAATCCAAAACAGTGACTACCAAACCTTTTCGATCAATTTTTAGCCAAATAGTCCATAATCATATTAAAATGACCATATATTAGTGATCCTCTCATCATAATGAACAAATCGATATATGGTTTACAATTTTTGGATGTAGTTGGATTTTTCGACCATCATGGACGGCGGTGCTTGCTGCAGTCTGATGACTGACCAACGAGTCTCCGGCGAGCCCCCAAGATGCAAAATCGTGGATTTCACACATTGGACCTGAATCCAAAATCCGATTTTTGATTGGTAAACTTTAAGTTTCGATCTTTAAATTTCAGTGTAATAAAATTGAAATTTATTTAGTAGTTTGATTAAATTGGCTTGAGTAACAATTAAATAAATTAAATGAAAGATAGAGTGAAATGAAATTCTAATTTATTAATAAACTTAGCCAATTTATAGAAATTATTAATAAAGAAAGGCAATAATTGGTTAACTGTGAAAATTTGAAAGTAGAGACGATTAAGTTGTTAATGACCTAGTTAAAGATAAACTAAATATTAAGAATAAGAATAACAAGACTTTAAATATCTTTAAAATCAGAAAAAATAAACTAAAATATATTGTATAATTATTTATAAATTGGAATACACCTCAAAAAATGAGTTAGGAGTCAATTAATAGAGAAGAAAGGTTAAGGGAGCATTCCAATTTAAGTTAGTGCAATACTGACTTCTTATTTTGTTTAAAAGTGAAAATGTATTTGATCTCATATTTGATTTCATGAAATGAGTAACACCCACCGTCTAATCTCGGAGGATCTGACGACGAGCACCACATTCGGTGTCGGAGCAAAGTCTTATCTTACTAAATAATATTAAATTATTTACATGAAATGACTAGATTTTCATAAGGAGGCAAGTAATATATTTTAAAAAATAAAAGCTTAAGGAAATTTCTATAGAAAATTTATAAGAGTTTCCCTTAAAAATGAAACTTGCTAAACAAATGAAAAACAAACCACTTCCAAATATTTATCCTCCAAACTCCAATACTCCAAACAACATAATAGGGTATGCAACGCTTCTAAATATTCACATAAAACCATCTTAAGTTCTATCATATTATAATGCCATCCATTCAAAGGATTAATTACTAATAATCATACAATTAAAATTCATGTAAAAATAATATTTCTTAATTAATCACATACTTCATTAATTTACAAACTTAATGTGTACAACCTCTTGCAATATTTTTATACATGCCATAAATATATCCTAATTCATGTCCTGTCCAAAATAAAGTTTTCTTCTCTGATGCTACACCTTTGGTCTTCGAGTAGCACCCACTGCTCTTAACCTGCGCATGACAAAATCAACGTGCTAAGTATAATACTCAGTGATGCTAAATAACTTAATAATACAACAATAAAGATTGCCTAAGCAACATACTTAAAATATAATTTAAAATTTTTAATTCATATATAAAAATACCGAAAGTATATAAATCAAAATAAAACATCCCAAGAATCATAAACAAGAACATTCTTAGAAATAAATTCATAGAATTGCTAGTATAACAAAAATATCTCAAGCGTAAATCATCATGAAACATATATAAACTATAGTATGTCAAATATAAAGAAAAATCCAACAATTACATATATTTTCATAATCCTTAATAATAAAATATAATTTATTCTTATTTGAGGGCTCATACATATATTGAGAAAAATATAATCAGATTCGATTTCAGAGATATAGATTTGGCCTGTGAAAGCGCCACCCAATAACTGGCATGTGAAAGCGCCATCCAATATTAAGCGTGTTCGCTTATTAAAAGACATTCAGAGTCTAGCATATGATCATAGTATATTATATAATACAGTGGCATCGAAGTCGAGCATGCTCATTTACCGGAATAAACCCTATCTTACCATATTTCAACCATACATACTTGAGCCCAAAACAAATCCATTTCTTCATAAAATATCTTATTCCTTATACATAATTTCTTAGCAAAACACTTCACAATTTAATAATTATTATTATAAAATTCCTTAACTTACAACTTCATTAAAATGCTTAAGTCATACTTATAAAATTCAAAGCCTTTCTTTTTCAAAATATATACTTAAAATACAAGTCAAAACTACTTAAGTAAATCTTAAAAGTATTACTTATAGTCAAATGACCATAAATCCTTTCCTTCACTTTTTTAAAGCATCCTTTAAGTTGTGTAAAATTTATAATAAGCATAAAACCAAATGTATTAAATACTATTTAAAAACATACTTATCAAACATCAATTATAAGTAAAATTAAGCATAAAAATCAAAGGAAAACTCAAGCCCCTTTCCCCCTTTATGCTTCGGCCTCTCTTACTAATGAAAGGGAAAGATTTTCTTTTTCAATTAACCACATTAAAGAAAAACCATTAAAAAACACATTAACATCAAAAGAAAGCAAAAACATGAAACAAAACTCAAGGCTCTTCCTCCTAAGGAGGTTCGAACAACCATGGATGAAGGGGAAGGAGATGTTTTCCTTCCCTTTGAAACATTCCATCATGCTTAGAAATCATGCCAAACCATATAAAAATAATCAAATAACAATTTCCCCAATATAATCACAAAATCTTCAAAATTCATTCAAAAACCTAAAAATTCCAAAATTTGAAATTTGAAAGGGAATAGAAAAATTAGGTGCACTAACCTTGGAAACAAGCTTAGAATGCTCTATTACTTGGCTTTCTCCTTTCCCTTTGAGGATGGTTCACCCACCTCTTCAAAGTAGCAAAAACATAAATTAAAATCAAGAAAAAATAACAAAGAAAGAGATGGAGCATGATTTAGTGCATATACTACATGTCTAAGCTATGACTTTCACTTATTAATTCACAAAATCAAAATTCACAACTTCTTTTGAAGCTTTGCTCCAAAAGCCTTAGTTCTAGTCTCCTATTCCCACTCCTTTAGCTTAGGTCTTAAGGTTTAATTACTAATTTAAGGTTTAATTAGGTGGTTTGGTCTAGTTTAGAGGTAGAGATATTGAAAGAAAATTGAGAGAATGAGAG
>CANUEX010042902.1:0-25328 GCA_948099535.1 Jatropha multifida | reverse complement strand
GTATTTGAATGTGACTTGTTTGAAGATGCTGTTGTATGTCACGTGCTTGTGAAGTATGTCATTTATTATATTGTGAAAGCATACTGCTTGAATGTGTGGGTTTGCATTATTTATTATTATTCACTGAGTTTAGTGAAACTCAACCCCCTTCCATAAATATTTTTCAGGGAATAGAAGTACTGTTGATCCATAAGACTCTGCTTCCTTCTTCGCAGAGGATTAATAATGTTAGTACAAACTCTCTGTTAATAATTAGAATACTCCGCATATTTTATTTTACTCCGCAGTTAGGATACTTAAATGAATATTGGGTTGTAATAGAATTATCATGTGATTATAAACAAATTGTGGAGTGTAAATGACTATCTGGAGACTGTATGATAGGAACAGTTTGAACATATTATGACAAATAAATATTTGTATGAGAAAATATTTTTATTATATGGATGTGGGCCCGAGCTGCAAATATTATGCATTACTAATGCTGGGTTATAATTAATAACTCTGATTGTCTTATAAAAAAAAATGTCATAATATGGGCTTACTATTCCGATTGTCAAATGATAATAGGGATGAGTTGTGATAGTTTAGGCTTACTATGGGCCTCGAGTGCCTTAAGCTTACCTAGGTCCTAGTGCCGGTCCGGCCCACGGTTTTGGGTCGTGACAACATATATATATGTATATATATTATTACATTACTAGATAATCATAACTTCTTTTTTTTAAAAAAAAAACTATGTCTATCTTCTATCAATTAAAATTAAAATTTATTCCTTTATTTATCTATATATTTTAATTGAATAAATTTTTTTTTCATATTTATTTAGTACTAGTAAAAATTAATAGATATGTACAAATATTAAATAACTAAATAATTATGGCTTTTTTTAAAAAAATAGCTATATCTTATGTGTTAAAATTATAAGTATTATTTTTAAAATTTATGGATAATTTATTTTTAAAAATTTAATTAATACTAATAGAAAATAACACTTATATACAAATTATTAAATAATATGTAATATTACCCTTTTTTCTAAATATATATATATATATATATATATATATACCTATTAAAATTAATATTTATTTTCTCATCTATCTATATATTTTAATTGGATAATCTATTATTTTGAAAATTATTTAATATTAATAGAAAATTAATGTATATTTACACACAAATCATTAAATAATTAAATGTTACTCCCGCCATCTCGAAAAAATAGTTCATATTTTCTTTTTGGTTTTTCCAAAATATATTCCTTTTTTTTTTTTGCATTTTAGTTAATCCTTAAATTCTCTATTTTCCTTATTATATTTTATCTTAGTTTCAATAACTCTCATTAATTATCACTTATTATTCTAATATAATAATTGTGCATATGTTATTTAACATGAATATTATTAAGCTCTCAGAATTTGAGGAGTAAATAATTGTGAAATTAGCTTTCGTAGGCTTAATTGAGAATATTTATATTGGTGTAGAGATAATATATAGTTAGATAGGGATAATTTATTGGTGGAATCTTAGTTTATCTCTTAGTTAGAGTTTATTTAAAAGTTTAATATCCTTCAATATATATATATATTACTCTTTTATATATTAATAATATTAATGTTCAATTATTAATATTATCAAGTATAATAGGAAAATTATATAAATAAAATTATCCTCTAGTCATAATAATTTAAACTGAATTATCTTTTTGGAATAGATAAAATATATATTACTAGAAGTTTTGTCGTACTGTGGATTATCTTAAATAAATTATAATTAATTATTTATAATATGTATTGAGTTTGTTTATTTACATTGTTAAGCTCAATGATAATATTCTTTACATGTGGATTACAATTAATTAGGAATAGCCTTAAAGTATTATATTATTACAAATAATATCATAGTTTTCTTTGTTATATATTATTTTGATATTTACCATTACTGTATTGTTTCAATTACAATTTTAATTGATCTTTTTAACAAATTTGATAATTCATTATAGCTTATAAAAAACAAACAGTGATCAGAATCGGGTGATTCAGGTTATGGCATAATAAAAATGTCGTTTGTGGGGATCGAATCCATGACCACGTGGCTTTTTATTATAGTTCATAAAAAAATAAAGGATAAATGATAAATTTAATGTCTTAAATTTTAAAAATTTTTAATTTGGTGTATAAATGGAAAACTCTATTAATTGGGTTTCTGAACTTTTTAAATTATGCAATCAAGTGTTTATTTGTGTAACACATCACAAAATGGTGTGGTTTCTGTAACACCTGCCACCCAATCCCGGAGGACCAGACTACGGATGCTATATTCGGTGCCGGAGCACCTTCTCATCTTACTAAATAATTATATATCATGTATTAGAAGTGACTAAGTTTTCATAAAGAGGCAAGTAATTTAAAATTTAAAAATAATATTTAAGAAAAATTTCCCACGATAAATTCGCAAGAGTTTCTCCTAAAAATTTACTTGCTACATAAAGAAAACATAAAAACTTGCAACATTAATTACTCCAAATCCCAAAACTCCAATTCAATATGACAAATCACACAACACTTCTAAATACTCCAATCAATCAACTTAGGTTTTATAATATTATATTACCATTCATTCAAAGAATTAACTATAAATAATTGCACACCATAAATTCGCAATAAGATATAATTTCTTAATTAATCATAAATCTATTAATTTACAAACTCAATATATATAATTCAATCTCTTACAATATTTTTATACATGCCATAATATACCCTATACATGTTCCACCCAAGATAAATTTTCTTTCTCTTATGCTAAGCTTCTAGTCCTCGAGTAGCACCCATTGTCCCCAACCTACGCGTGATAGAAATTGACGCGTTGAGTATATCACTCAGTGGTGCTAAATAACTTAGTAGTACGATAAATAAGGGTGCCTAAGCAACAAACTTAATATATAATTTCAAATACCGAAATCAAATACAAAAATATTAAAAGTATACAGATTAAATTAAGATATATTGAAAATCATAAATAAGTTTATTTTTAAAAATAAATTCATAATCTGATAAAAGTAAGAAAAATTTCATAAATATAAATATATCTCCGATTCTTTTTTAACAAAATAAGATTGCGTTCTTAGTTAAGAATTCATAAATACAAATATATCTTCGCTTTCTTATAGCATAATAAAATTTCATTCTTAATTAAGGGCTCGTATATATACAGAAAAGAAATATAACTAGATTTATTTAATCGTGGCCCGTGAAACCGCCACTACATATCACATAACCGTGGCCTGTGCAAGCACTATCACATATCATAACCGTGGCCTGTGCAAGCACTACCACCAATAATAAGTGCGTCCGTGTATTTATAAGGGCTGATAACCTTAGCATATGATCATAGCTTTCATATAACAGAATAGGCTGATAACCCGAACATGCTCATATATCAATATCAATCTCATTTAACTATATTTCAATCATGTATAGTAAAACCCAAAAATCAATCTTTCTTTCACAAATGATCATGTTAATAATTCACAATTCTTTACTCAAAACTCTTTATCACTTAAATACTCATTATTTTAAAATCATTTAACTTACAACTTACTAAAATTATCACATTCTCCTTTTTATTCATACTCAATACATTCAATTAGACATATTCACAATATTTATATATATATACTTAATATAATATAAAAGTACTTAAATCAAGAAATTTCCAGCATTTTTATAAATCTGACCTTTGCTGGGATTTCAGGGTATAACTGAAGTTGTAGGTCTCCAAATTGAGTAAAACTTAATTCATTAGAAAGCTAAGATAAAATTCCACAATTTGCATGAAGGGACCATAGTCCAACAATCCAAACACAGACCAACAATCCAAACACAATTCAGCACAATCAGTTTTGGTATAAAAATCATAAGTTAAGCTATAGGTATTCAAATTAGACACAAGAAGATGATTTAAAAAGCTAAGAAGTAGAAATACAACTTTTATGAAGAATGTGAGATATTATCTTGCCATTTTAGTGGCCAAAAGGGACAATCAATTCAGATTTACATGTGAGACACCATAACAGAATCAGTTTTGGTATTTAAATCATAAGTTGAGCTACAAGTATTGGAATTGAACATAAGAGGATGTTTTGAAAAGCTGAGAAATAGAGCTACAACTTTTATGAATAAGTCAAAAGTAAATGGAAATTATAAAAGGGTCGAAAATGACTTCCAAACCACCCTAAGTACACCTTTAACATTAAAATTCATCAAAAACCTAAGATTTAAAACTTAAGAAAATGAAAGGGGAATTAGAATATTATTGCACAAACCTTCAAAATAAGCTTGAATAGGTTTAGAAAGCTTTATTCCTTAGCCTTTTCCTTCCCTTTAGAGGATGGTTCTCCAACCTCTTATAATAATTAAAATCAGGAAATGATTAAAGATGAAGATGGAGCATGATTTAAAGCATAATCTAACATATAAATACTATGAATTCCTTAATTAAATCCTTAGAACCAAAAATCACAACTTACTTGAACTTGTGGCAAACTCCAATATCTTTGCTTCTGATCACCAAAAACCACCTTGTTAACTTAATTCTTCAAGTTTAATGGCAATACTATGGTTTAATTGATCTATTTTAGTGTAGTTTGTAAGTAAAGAAATTGAAAGAAAATGGAGAAGAAGAAGAAAGAAAGTGGCATTGGAATGGGAGGAGAAGAAGAAGAAGAAGTTGGATAAGTTTTGTTGATTAAGTCAACAAAACAAATGTTGTTAATTCACCAATTTGACAAGTGTATGGCTTAGATCAAGTCAAGGTATTCTAATCCAAGGGCTCTAAATATTCACTAAATATTTCTCCTTTAATTATTATTTAACTCTATCAATTAATTAACTTAACTCCATAAAACTAATTCCTCAATTTTCCTTAATACACTACACTAGAAAATACTATTCATTAAATACTTGAATTCTCCAAAAATATTCATGAAATATTTTCTACCCACTTAAATCATACAAACATACTCTAAATATATTAAATAAAATATAAAACATCAATAGTAATTTTTTCGAACAAAAATAATACAAAGTTCTAGACCGATGTTACTATTCACAAACCAATAATCTACTATTCACTAATAATTTATTACTTTCTTTGTCATGAAAAATTTATATCTTAACTTTAATTAGTTAAGACTAATCACATAAAATCTAATTAACTCCACAAATATTAATTATGTTCAATATCAATATCGAGTCTAAATAAAATATTATTTCTCTCTCTATTGATACCATTTATGACCCGTTTAAATAATACTATTTTAAGATCCGAAATTTTGGGGCGATACAATTACCATTACAATGTGAAGGTTGACATTACTAGAAGGGACCTAGAGGCAACTAAACAGGGGGCCCAAGAGTCTTTCTCTTCATTCCTCACAAGATGGAGAGCTAAGGTCGCCAAGATGCTTAACGATCATCCCTCTGAACATGAATAGATTGACATCATAGTTAAGAACTTGCTCCCTTCTTACCAGAGTCATTTAAGGACCTAGTACCTTCTAGACTTCATAGCTCTCTTTGCCACCGCAACCAAAATAGAAGACCTAATCCAATAAGGCTAGATTAAAGAGGATCAAGCTTTTTCCTCTAGATCCAAGTAGCCACAATCCAGTTATCATGCAGTTACTCCCGTCCCTCAAAAAGGCGGTGAGGTGGCCAATTCAACCCACCGAAACAGATGCACCTTCAAAGATCTTGGGGGTTCCTCTTTCATTCATCTTTCAGAAAGCTATGGATGATAAGTTGATACATCCCCTTGAACCTAGACCCTTACTGAATATTTTCTCGAAACACTAGAACCTAAACTCTTTCTACTTTTCCATCAGGGACCTGAGCACAAGACTAATAATTGTAAGAACTTGAGACACAAGATCTAGGACCTAGTGGAAAGACCTAAATGAGATACTTGAGGATAAACACCAACCCACTCCCTCATCACCAGAACCACCTCCACATGATCCACCAAGATCTAGATTCTGACTTGGCCTCCTTAATCCACCCCATCATAGATAACTTATGCTACGTCATAGACCTAAATGAGATACTTGAGGAAATCAACATTATCACCCAGTGCGTGAGGTGTACCCATCTCCTCTTCTTGATGCTTTGCCCAATCCAGCAACCTTGGCCAAGGACATGCCCAGCTCTAATTCTAGACCACAACCTAAGAACCTAGTCTTAGTGTTGCTGAAGAAAACCAAGGCTAATATTTTCATAGGGGGGTTGATTTATTCCTCCTTTGTGCATCACCAAGCTCTGGTCAAAGCCATGAATCAATGTCAGACAACTGCTAATATTACCTTAGAAGCTTTCGTGGCGTCCATTATAAGGAATCCTTTGGCATTAGCTCTCTAATTTTCAAATCATGAGATCCCCACTGGAGGAGATCACAGCCATGCTCTATACATCATAGTCTAGGCCATGGGTAAGATAATACTTATAGTTATGGTAGATGATGGGTCAACACTGAATGTCTATCCTCTGAAAGTCGCTAGTTGGTTGGGTCTAACTGCTGAAGATTTTATGTCTTCAGATTAGATAGTGAGGGCATATGACAACACCAGGCGGGGAGTATTAGGCATAGCTGGCATCTTAGAGGTCACAATCAGGCCCATAGTCATGATTATCTCCTTCCATGTAGTGGATATCCTAGCTTAATTCAATCGCTTTCTAGGAAGGCCATGGATCCATAAGGCTAAAGTAGTAGCCTCTTCCTTGCATCAGAAACTAAAGTTCCCCCATGAAAATGCAGTGTTAACAATTAAAGGGGACTTAGCGAGAAAATTAGAAATTCTTTCTTTGGCCTAATTGTTGGAAATTTAGCCTGAACCAACAGTCTACCCATTATAAAGGTTCTCCTTCAATTCAATCTAGTTCTTCAAAGAGAAACCTAGTAAAGAGATCTCTCCAATGGATTTTGACCGCCACAGTGATCCTTTGGTAGCATGTGTTATTTTCTAGGAATGGGATTAGGCCGCATCTAATCGGGTATCGCCTCTTTTAGTGAGTATCCAGTTCCTGAACCTCCCTTTGGTCTTAGATTCAAACTAACATATGAAGACTGAGAGGACGTGGAAAATGATAAATAGAAGGAAAAAATGAGAGATGAAATGAGGGATATCCTAATCTGCTAATACTTTAAAACCCTCAGTGGTTACTTTCTTAAAGAAGGGGAATTTGAACCTTACTGTTTCCCTCAGGAACCATGATATTTCCCTTTAACCAAGAGACTAATCCCTAGTTTTGAACTTCTCTTTGATGTCAGGCTCTCAGTAGAAGATCGTGAGCCTCTCTTCAAGCTCTAGACCGATTGGGAGGGCAACATGTAGACATTCCTCTTTCACCTAGACATGATTATTGATCAAGTGGAAGCAGACCCCACAAACCACATATCGTCCATCCAAACACCTTTGCAAAATTATGCCTGGAGGAGCGCGTAGAGCAGTCCACCTTCATTCTACCTGAACCTGAGCCTGAGCCTGAGTCGTAAATAGAACCTGAGTCATAGTCTAGTTCGATGTCCAATTCAAAGTCTTTCTAAGTCTTCTTTTTCTTCCTTGTCTAAATTAGGAGACCTTTTTGTTGAGTTTAATGTAAATGCTGATCATGGCAGTTTTACTACTAATAAAAAGTTTCAGTTTTACTGTTATCCTTTCTCCACCCTGAATAAGATTGCTGGAAAAATAAAAAATGAAAAAGAAAAAGAAACAAAAATAACCAAAGAATAAATAAACATTGGCACAGAAAATGAACCAAAGCATAAATTTATTGTGCATGGGTGTGATTATAAACATGAGTTAACAAAATTCATCAGGTAGTATTCAGATTGTTTCGCATGGACATCCACTAACATGATTGATATAGATCTAGACATTGTCATTCATAACATTCCTACATATGATCACATCAAACCAGTAAAATAAAAGCTCCAAAGTTAGAAATTGGAGATTTCTCTCAGAATCAAGGAGGAAACAGCTAAGTTATTGGAAAACAACTTCATCAAGGTCGTTGACTATTCGACATGATCAACTAAGATAGTGTTGATTTCCAAAAAAGATGGAAAAATTAGAATTTGCATTGACTACTAGGGCCTAAATAATGCCTGTCCCAAGGATGACTTACCTCTACCGCATATCAACCTGCTTATTGATTAGGATGATAGGTTCTAGTGTGATTTCAATCATAGATCTCTACGCAGAGTATAATCAGATACCAGTCAACAGCCCAATAAGTTGAAGACTTTATTCATCACAGAATGGGGCACTTTGTGTAATAAAACAATGCTATTTGGTCTAAAAAGTGCTAGTGCCACTTACTAGAGGATGGTCACCACAATCTTCCATGACTTAATGCATAAGAACGTAGAAGTGTATGTTGATGACATGGTTGTCCACAACCAAGGATGAGCTAAGCCATGTAATTATTGTCGAACAGTTCTTCTCTAGGCTCCGACAGTACAAGCTGAAGCTGAACCCTACTAAATGCCTCTTCCGAGCTCCATCCAGTATCTTCCTGGGCTACATGGTATCCAGGGGGGTTTAAAATTGACCCATTGAAATCTAAAGCCATCATCAAGATGAAGCCTTCTAAGACAAAAAAAGAGATCAAGGGGTTCTTAGGCAACCTTCAGTATATCAATCTGTTTGTCTAATATTTATTAGACACTTGGCGTGATCTTCAAGAAGTTGAGAAAGAATGCCCTGAAAACTTAGGATGAGAAATGCCAGAAAGCCTTTGAACAGATCAAAGCATATCTACCTAATCCTTCAGTTCTCTAACCTCCTAGACTTGGGAAGCCACTCCTTCTCTATCTATTAGTGACAGACGAAGCCATCAGGGCATGTTAACACAAGAAGCATCAGACACTCACAAGGAGAATGTTGTTTACTACCTAAGTAAGTGAATGTTGGAAACATAATTGAGGTATGGCAAGATCAAATAGCTCTGCCTAGCCTTGGCACAGGTTTGCATCAAGCTTAAGCACTACCTTTACTCCTACACCACTCGCATCATTACTGACTAGAGTCCCTTTCTTTATGGAGAGGCCAGTTCTGGACAGTAAGATGGCTATATAGGCCACCATCTTTGCAGCATTTAATCTGAATTTTATTGCAAAGAAAGCAATCAAAGGTAGTGTGATAGTAGATCACCTAGCCACGTCTCCTTGTGATGCAGATGTAGCCAACATCAGGTTTCCAAATGAGGACATTTGCAAATTTAGACAAATCAATGGAAGATGATGTACTTTGACGGGGCCACCAACCATTAGGGTTATGGCATCGATGTGGTTATAGTAACTCCAAATGGGGAATGACTAGCTTTCAGTATTAAGTTGACATTCTAGGTCACTAATAACAAAACAGAATATGAAGCCTGTATGGCTAGATTAGAGATGAATCTGAGTATTCAGATCAGACGCCTAATGATTTATAGGACTCCATCTTGATAGTCTCTCAATCACTAAAGAAATGGAAGATCAAGGAACAGTGTTTGATTCCATATCTCTAATGCCTAGATTAGTTAGCTCAGCAATTCAAATAATTGTCATTCCACAACCTGCCTCAGACCAAGAATTAATTCATAGATGCACTGGCAACACTTGCCTCCATGGTTGATGCTAGCCTTGAGATGGCCATCAAACCCTTGAATATTTATTATCATTCCACTACTTGCCTCAGACCAAGAATCAATTTGCCGATGCATTAGCAAAACTTGCCTTCATTGTTGATGTTAGCCCTAACATGGTCATCAAACCCCTAGATATTCAGATTCATCAATTGCCAGCCTATTGCTGTAATCTCCAACTCGCCAATGGTAAGCCTTGGTACTGGGATAACCAAATCGGGTTAGAAAAACAAGAATACCCTGAAGGTGCCTCTAAGTCTGGCAAGAGGACCCTTTGGGAATTATAAAAGAGTTACTTCTATAAAAATGGAGTTTTGTACAAACAAACTTGGAATCAGGCACATCTCATATGTGTAAGCAAGCAAGAAGCTCAACAAATCATGGAATGGGTACATGGCGGAGAAGAAAGCCCCCACATGAACGAGATGGCTTTGGCCTATAAGATCACCAATTAGGGTTATTACTTACTGAACATGCAATCAAACTGTGCCAAATTTATTCAGAAGTGTCATAAACGTCAAATTTATGCCAAGCTCTAGAAACTGCCTCTGATGGCTCTTCATCCTATCACTACACCATGGCCCTTTGGAACTTGGGGGATTAACGTGATTGGCAGAATCACTCCAAAGTCCTCCAATCAATATGAGTACATCCTGGTAGTCATCGACTACTTTATTAAGTGGGTAGAAGCTACCACTTATCGTGTTCTGAACTCCATAAAAGTTGCTCAGTTCATCTAGACGAACATCATATACAGGTACAAAATCTCCTTTGAGATCATAATAGACAATGGGTCTCGCTTTTAGAAAGAGGTCTTTGTCTTGATGATAAAGTACAGAATCTAGCACCATTGCTCTTCACCATACAGGCCCTAAACCAATGGAGCGGTTGAAGTAGCGAACAAGTCCATTAAGAACATCCTTCAAAAGATGATTCATAATCATAGGAGTTGGCATGAACAGCTGCCATTTGCCTTATGGGGATACAGAACCTCCTTTAAGACACCAACCGGGGCAACTCCTTATTCACTCGTACACGGGATGGAAGTATTCCTCCCTATTAAACTCTAGATCAAATTAGCTAGGGTCATGAGAGAAAGTCAACTACTCAAAATAAAATGGGTTCAGAACTACCACAATTAGTTGATACGAGAAAAGGCTAGAAGCTCTTAATCAGATTTAGAGCTACCAGCAGAGAATAGGCAGGCACTTCAATAAGACACTTCAAGATTGAAAACTCAAAGAGGGTTGTCTTGTACTCAAGGAAATCAAAGCTCCTGTGCAAGATCCTCGAGGTAAATTCAGCCCAAACTTGGCAGGCCCCTATATATTAAGGAAAATCCTCTCCAGAGGTGGTGTCATCCTATTAGACATAGATGGCAATAAGTTCACCAATCCATGCAACTTGGATCAACTCAAAAGATATATTGTGTGAATGCACTCAGGCATTAGCACCAAAAATACCACTCCTTATGTCACTGTTAAGGCTGAAGTACGATGACCTGACTCCCGAAAATTTGTTCCTAATGTTAGTTATATGCCCTATAGCCAATTTGATTGGTTATATTTCTGATATAATATTTCATGAAATAAATATTTTATGATTAATAAAAAGGCATTTATTTATCTTTTATATTCTATTGATTGAATCTTGGTAAAAGATAAAGTCTATGAGACAATACTGCTTTGCAAAATAAATTATAATGTGGTTATAATTATGAGTTTTATATTTTCATTAAAGTAATGTCTCTAAATATTCTTAGTCGATGTTCTCCTCATTACTAGATAATGATTAGAACTATTGAGACCGGTACATTTTATGTTCTTAGGGAAGCGGCTGTTCTAAGTCCTAAATTAACTTATCTAAGAGGCACATAAAGATGTGATTGATAAGTTATGTTATCTACCTAAATTAATTCAATACAACTTATTGGGAAAATCAAAGGTTATATGGTTAATTGGGATCTTAGTCCACTAGGGGGTCTGATTGCTGGATTTCTCGATTTAATAGAAAGGGCTATTAATTTGAATAAAATAATGGGAGACCTAAATTAAAATTAAAAGCCTTATTTAATTTAGTATTGCATGAAATTAACAATTGATATCTCTATATTTATACATCATTTATCATCATGAGTAATAACCTATACTTACGTAGCGTGCTTAATGCTAATAAACTGACTGAACCTAATTGTGCGGAATCGTTTCGCAGTAAAAAGGGAAAGAAACTTATTGAAATTCCTGTTTCAAGTATGTTTATGGTTGAAATTCATCTTTCTAACTTTAATTCTAGTTCTTAGGTATTAGATACTGGATGTGATTATCATATTAGTAACAACATGCAAGATTTAACAAATATTAGAAAATTAAGGAAAGGGGAGGTGGACCTATGTGTAGCTAACGGAGCAAAAGTTGTTGCATTAGTTGTAGGAACATATAATTTACCTTTACCTTGTAATCTGGTATTGGAATTAAATAATTGTTATTATGTTCTAGTATTTTGTAGAAATATTATTTTAGTTTCATATTTAGCCTTGAATGATGGATTCAAATTTGTTATTGAGAATAATACTTGTTCCTTTTACAAAAGGGATGCTTATTATGGAACTAGAATCTATATAGATGGATTTTATAATGTTTGTACAAATAAGCCCGTTCTCAACATAAGTAGTAAGAAAGCCAAAATAGATAATAAAAGCTTATCTTATCTTTGGAATTGTAGACTTGACCCATTAATGAAACAAGAATCACTAAGTTGCAAAAAGAAGGTTATCTTGACCCTTTGATTATGAATCATATGAAACTTATGAATCTTGTTTAATGGGCAAAATGACTAAAACACCCTTTTCTAGAAAGGGTGAAAGGTCAAAAGAGTTATCGGACCTAATACATATATATGTATGTGGACTAAGGGCAACCCAAGCCATAGGTGGATATTCATATTTCATTACATTTACTGATGACTATACTAGGTATGGTCATGTATATTTAATGAAACATAAATCTGAATCTTTTGAAAAGTTCAAGGAATTCAGAAATGAAGTTGAGAGACAAACTGGGAAAAGTATTAAAATACTTTGATCTGATCGAGGTGGTGAATACTTAAGACAAGAGTTTTGAGATATGAATGCCACTTGGAACCTACCTTATTAGATATGGTATGGTCCATGATGAGTCTTGTAGACTTGCCTCCATCCTTTTGGGAATATGTCCTTAATACTGCAGTATACTTTCTAAACAGAGTTCCATCCAAATCTGTAGATAAGACACCATATGAGATGTGGGCCAATAAAAGACCTATCCTATAATACATAAAGATTTGCGGATGTGATGCTTATGTGAAGCGTTTGGTATTTGATAAGCTTGGAGCTAAATCAGATAAATGTAAGTTTGTGGGATATCTAAAGGAAACTACTAGGTATTATTTCTATCATCCTATTAAGAGAAAAGTTTTTGTCTCAAGACATGATACCTTTCTTGAAAATTAAAATTTATTCTTAAAGGATCTAATGGGAGCCAGTAGAACTTGAAGAAGTTCAAGAACCTCAAACTGACATTCAAATGGAACAAGGGTGAGAGATTATCATATTAGATGAATAATCAAATACACTGGTTAAAGAACCACTGCGTAGATCTGTTAGGATGTGTTGAGCTCCTACGAGGTTAGACCTTCTTGTAAAAACTCAAAACAACGCTTTACTCATGCTAGATGAGCCTAACACTTATAAGGAAACAATGTTTGACATTGATTCCTTGAAATCACAAGAAGCCATGAAATCTAAAATGGATTCCATGTATACCAACCAGGTATGGACCTTGGTTGATCCACCTGAAGGGATGAAGCCCATTGGATGCAAGTGGGTTTCTAAAAGAAAAACCGACATGGAAGGAAATTTACATACGTATAAAGCTAGTCTAGTTGTAAAAGGTTACAATCAAAGGCAAGACATAGATTTTGATGAAACCTTTTCACCAGTAGCTATGCTTAAATCCATTAAGATTTTGCTTGCAATTGCTGCATACTATGATTATGAAATTTGGCGAATGGATGTCAAAACTGTGTTCTTAAATGTAAATTTAGTTGAGGAAGTATATATGACGTAACCTGACGATTTTGAATCGAAAAAATTTCCTAATAAGATATGCAAACTGCAAAGGTCCATTTATTAACTTAAGCAGGCTTTGCGGAGTAGGAACATCGGTTTTGATGAAATAATCAAACAGTTTGATTTCATTAAAAATATGGATGAGCCTTGTGTGTATAAGAAGTAAGTGGGGGCGGGATTGTATTTCTTATTTTATATGTTGATGACATATTAATAATAGAAAATGATATACCACTTCTAAAATTTGTAAAATTTTGGTTATCCAAGAATTTCTCCATGAAGGATTTAGGAGAAGCAGCTTACATACTTAGTATTAAAATCTATAGAGATAGATGTAGAAGGCTGCTAGGATTATCCCAATCCACATACATTGATAAAGTACTAAAATGGTTTAGCATGGAGGAAACCAAGAGAGGATACTTACCTATATAACATGGAGTGCGTCTCTCCAAGAACATGTGTCCTAAGACACAAGATGAAAGAAGTAAAATGGAAAAGGTTCCATATGCTTCTACAATAAGATCCATAATGTATGCGATGCTTTCCACTAGAGCAGATGTATCTTATGCATTAAGCATAACGAGTCGATATCAATTAGATCCAGGTGGAGGTCACTAGGCTACTGTTAAACCATCCTTAGGTATCTGAAAAGAATTAAGGATGCTTTTTTGGTTTTATGGAGGGACTAATGAGCTAAGAGTTCATGGATATACTAATGCAAGTTTTAAGTCAGATATTGATGATTGTAAATCAAAATCTGGGTATATTTTTACTCTAAATAGTGAAGCTATGAGTTGGAAAGGTTCCAACAAAGAAACCATTGCAGCTTCTATTGTTAAGGCTGAGTACATCTCTGCATCAGAGGGAGCAAAATAGGCTATTTGGATTAAGAAGTTCATTACTAAACTTGATGTGGTTCCAAGCATTGTTGAACCAGTTTCATTATACTACAACAACAATGGGGCCATTGCTTGGGCCAAGGAGCCTAGGTCTCATCAAAGATCCAAACATGTACGTAGACGATTCTATTTGATCAGATTGATTATTAAAAGGAAGGATATAGAGATAAAGTGAGTACCCATTGAAGAGAATCTTGCGAATCCTCTTACTAAGGCACTATCCCAAAAGAATCATGATCGACATATTGTAACACCCACTACCGAATCCCGAGGGACCCGACGACGAGCGCCACATTTGGTGCTGGAGCACCGTCTTATCTTACTTAATAATTCTAAGTCATGTATTAGAAGTGGCTAAGTTTTCATAAGGAGGCAAGTAATTAATTTTTAAAAATAAAAGTTTAAGGAAATGTCATCCATTCTCAAAATCAATTACTAATAATCATACACTTAGAATTCAAATAAAAATGATATTTCTTAATTAACTACATACTTCATTAATTTACAAACTCAATGTTTACAACCTCTTACAATACTTTTGTACATGCCATAAATACATTCTAATACATATCCTACCCAAAATAAGGTATTCTTCTCTGATACTATGCCTCCAGTCTTTGTATAGAATCCACTGCTCTTAACCTATACGTGATAAAAATTACACGCTGAGTATAAAACTCAGTGGTGCTAAATAACTTAATAGTATAATAAATAAATTTGCCTAAGCAACAAACTTAAAATATGATTCCAAATACTTAAATCGAATATAAAAATACTGAAAGTGTAATCATAAGTAAATTCATTCTTAAAAATAAATTCATAGTTTGACAAATGTAAGAAAAATTCTATAAATACCATATATTTCCATTTTCCTTTATAACAGAACATAATTTATTCTTAGTTGAGGGCTCATACGCATACTGAGAGAAGTATAATTAGATTCGATTTCATAGATACAGATTTGGCCTATGAAAGCGCCACCAGATAATAAGCGCGTCCGCTTATTCAGAAAGGCATCCAGAGCCTAACATATGATCATAGCTTATAATATAATAAAGAGGCATCAAAGCCAAGCATGCTCATAACCGGAAAGAATCTCATCTTACCATATTTCAACCATGCATACTTGTGCCCACAACAAATCCATTTATTTACATAATATCTTAAATAATATACAAGATTCCTTAGGAAAACATTTCAAAGCCTAAATATCTTTAGTTCAAAATAACTCTACTTACAACTTCAAATATTATGCAATTTTCATACTTATACTTATCAAATATACATACTCAATATATCATTAAATACATAAAACCAACTTAAAGAAAAGAAAAGAAAACATATGCCACGCCTTAGCACCATTAGATGGTTTGGCCCTTTCTTGAACACAAAGGAAGGATGATTCCCTCCATTAAATATCTTTTATTCCAAATCAAAATTACTTAATAAAATCATTACTTAACAACAATTAATCATAAAACTCATTTTTATTCAATTAAAGCTCTCTTTAAGTCTTGAAAATTTCTTAAACATTAGAGTACAAGGTAGAGGTTTAAATCACTTATCAACTACCTCATTAGAGTCAAAATCAAACATAAAAATCAAAGAAAACTCAAGGCACATCACCAAGTCCCGGATCGATGGTACTATTCACAGACTGATAAATCACTATTACCGACACTGAAAAACGACATTGAAAAATGGATTGTAACATATATAGAAGCTTATGGGATTAAACATATGGGCAATTAGCTTTAGTGCAAGTGGGAGATTGTTAGTTATATGCCATATTGCCAATTTGATTGGTTATATTTCAAATATAATATTTTATGTAATAAATATTTTATTGTTAATAAAAAGACATTTATTTTATATTTTATATTCTATCGATTGAATCTTAGTAAAAGATAAAGTCCATGACATAATACTGCTTTGTAAAATAAATTATAATGTGGTTATAATTATGAGTTTTATATTTGCATTAAAGAAATGTCTCTAAATATTCCTGGTCGATGTTCTCCTCATTATTGTATAATGATTTGAGCTATTAGGACTGGTACATATTATGTTCTTTCCTTAGGGAAGTAGCTATTCTCGTAAGCTGAGATATATGTGATATCTAGAACTAATATATAAGTGCTTGTTATTTAATAACTCCACTGAATTGACTTGCATGAGAATTCAATATGGAGAGTTACCTGTGTCTATGGAATACTCAAGTGATGGTTGTGTAACTGATCCTTAGACTTGAGATTACTAAGCTATCTTATATAGGGATGATTATGTTTAGATTCTTCATTCACATTATTCATTACATGAATAATAAGCAATGATTAATTGGACATAGTAATAATTGTATGAAGATACTTGTGTAATTAAGAGATGATTCATCACCCTAACTAAATTAGGAAAAATGTTCTAATTTTTCTCTACTAATATTGATTAAGAAATCCTTGCCTGAGGTAGAATGAAATTAGCAAATGAGATTTGGAATTTCATTCAACTGATCAATGGCTAAGATTAAGAAAACTAACATGATTTAGTAAAATAGACACACTCTATGCATAATTAGTAAATCAGAACATTAATGATGAACGAACATTAATTACACTAATAAATCATGCACTGAAAGGTTAAGTCAAACCACTTTGACTTTTCAAATATTTGGATAGTCTTGGCACATTGCTAGATAATGTACTTGACCTTCAAATATTAAGTAATTAATATTTGTTGCCAATATATTTGGAACCCAGAAGGTCACACACATAAGAATAGATATGAGAAAGTGAAAACGAGAAATTGAATCAAGTATGACTTAGTGAAAATGAGAAATCAAATCAAGTATGATTTGATTACAAGTAAGTTTTGTGAAATTAAGGACAAAATTATAATTTACATTTGATTACAATTTTACCTAGATTATTAAGTATTGACTTAATTGATTTATGTCTAAAATTTATTATGATAAATTTTAGATTAAATAAACCAAATACTTTATTTATGATTTATTTATTTAAATAGTTAAATAAATAAATATAATTAATTAAATTGAAAATCCTATTAATATATGTATTTAAATTGTTTAAATAAATAAATAGGCAAATATATATTTTAGTTATAATTTATTTATTTAAAATTTTTAAATAGATAATCATAATCAATTTGTTTATGACCTAGGGTTTTCCTATATAAGGTTTAAGAAATAGAATAGACTGTAAGAGTTGTTAATAGCCAGTAGAGAGCTATGATAGCTAGCACCATCATACACTCTAACCTCTCAACCCTCTAAAATAGTTTAAGAGTTTTTCAATTGTCCATTTGTGCGAATACTACTAGAGGCTGAACATTTGGATGGCTTATGGTTTACGACAACCTAGTTGCGTAGATCGAAGTTTCGAAGAATCTGCAAAAGAGGTATTCTTCTAATAAAATTTTATTGCTTTATTCATTTAAATGGATCCCTGTTGGTATAATTATTTGTTATAATTATATTATTTTGCTGCATGTATTTGATATTGAAACCCAACACCTAAAGTATGGGATACGTAGGTGGCCCAATCTGTGGGTGTTGTCACAACAATAATAAAAACACATTTTTGCACCTTCCACTTGAAAATTTCAAATTTTATGTGCCAGTGAGAAAAAAATTAAAAATCAAAACAGTATTAGTTAAGCTAAAAACTTGCAAGGGCAGGCGGCTTAGGCAAAATCAGAAGCCTACTAAGTTGAAAACCCAAACGGGCGGCTTAGGCAACAATTAAGGCTCAAAAGCAACAATCTCATTAAGGATAAAACTGAATTTTCCTCAAAAGTGTCAAAATGATTCCCTTTTTACATGTCTCAAATCAATACAAGTTATGTGAAAAGACAATCATAAAAGCCCTATTATTCAGGAACCTATCTTTATCATTTATCTGTGTCAGTCATATGTGTATCCACTATCCAGAGTGTTAAACCCAAAAGTGTCTGTCAACAAAACCTGCTATACATCATTGGTCAGTATCCTATCTCAAGGCCCTCATAAAAATATGGGTTGAGTCAAAATCAAAAAACAAAAGTCCTATCCTATCAATATAAGGTCCACATGCATCGAGGGACTAGGCAAGCTGTCTGCACCGCCTCGGAGGGATCTCCCTAGAATCATCAGAGTTCTCAAGGTCAACTCATCTAATAGAGTTTAAGGTCATCTCAGTCACCATCCGGAGTCTAGCATCCATCTCCCGAGTCAGAGTCACTCTATGCTCCCTCTCCTGGCTACCATGGTGTGCAATCAACAAAGCCTTATAAGTAGTAGTCCTACCCCCAGAAACTCCAACCTCAACTACATCAGCTCGTCTCGACAAGCAATACAAGATAGCCACAATAATCCAAGGATAGATCAGTATATCTTGAAAAAGAGCTCCAGCTGGCAGCAGCCCTTGAACATGCCCCATCTGTCTCATCAGCCTAGAACTAAGGTAGAATGTGACACTATACATGCTAAGTAGATAAGCCATCCGGTACCTAGTAGATTGAACAAGAAATCAGCTAATCTCATACTAATCACATCTCCACAAAATCTTATTCGTCCTTAGCACCAACAACCACTGCAGCCACTCATCCTTCTACTCGAGCCTCACCACGACTCGTTTGGATCGGTACTAAGACGACTCATACAGGCGGCATCGTGGTGGCTCCACTACCCTCAAATGATCCCTCAACCAGACCTACAAGATCAGACATTGCCCCAGCAAATAACAAATGAAATAGGCATTCATTTGCAATACCTTCTTTATCAGCTGAAAACACAATCAAAACAGTTTAAATCCCTTCCTAAAACATGCAAGACTAGACATTACTCCCACTGCTTAGTGTAATGCCCTGACTCCAACCACTAGAGAAATTGTTCACTTTGGATCAAGCCGGATCCATCCCATACTAGATCGGCAAGACCTGCACGATTTTGTCCCGCAGGTGAAATGGAAACTTCCTAGGAGGTCACCCATCCTAAGATTTCTATCAAGCGAGCACGCTTAATCCTGGAGTTCTTCCAATTCTCTAGCCATTCCACCAAAAAGCGTCTCTGATGATTAGTTACTCCCTTTTCGATATATGATCCGATTCATTATTGTGCCCCGCATTCCATTACCCTAGCTAGCCTACCATCCTAGAAGTTCGCCAGGAATGCTCTCTACCTGCCCTCTTAGGATTGCTTTACCGGGTCGGGATGTCACAGACCCACAAGCTTCCGCATGGTTCATCCTCGAACCATATATCTGCCAGAGGGGGTCAGGCTCTAATACCAAATTGTAATGCCCTGACTCCAACCACTAGACAAATTGTCCGCTTTGGATCAAGCCGGATCCATCCCATACTAGATCGGCAAGACCCGCACGATTTTGTCCCGCAGGTGAAATGGGAACTTCCTAGGAGGTCATCCATCCTAGGATTTCTATCAAGCGAGCATGCTTAACCCTAGAGTTCTTCCAAGTCTCCAGCCATTCCACCAAAAGGCGACTCTAATGATTAGTTACCCCCTTTTCATTTTATGATCTGATTCATTCATATGTCCCGCATTCCACTACCCTAGCTAGCCTGCCATCCTAGAAGCTCGTCGGGGACGCTCTCTACCCGCCCTCTTAGGATCACTTTATCCGATCGGGATGTCACACTCAGACTCCCATATGGGCATTCACATGCAACCTAAACCTAAGCACCAAATTTAATCTTGACAAAGGTTAGTTCGAGAATGCTTACCTTAAGCAGGATCGGGCTAGCTGACCAAATGCCCTCTACCCTCTAGGCTCAGTTGAGGCTTGGAATAGTCTCTACCAAAACTACACTAGCAATCTTGGCACCTCGCTCCATCTTAAG
Source organism: Jatropha multifida (assembly GCA_948099535.1). Taxonomy (NCBI): domain Eukaryota; kingdom Viridiplantae; phylum Streptophyta; class Magnoliopsida; order Malpighiales; family Euphorbiaceae; genus Jatropha; species Jatropha multifida. The sequence goes on along the minus strand of CANUEX010042902.1, from coordinate 4,782 downwards.
GACTAGGTCTGCCACCCTTAGATCCCCCCAGTCTACTAAACCAGTCAGTACAGAAGACCAAAGCCCGAGTCCTAAACCTCTAGTGCTCCAAGTCATCAAACCTGAGTGGATCCAGATAACACTTCACCAACTCGGATAAATCCATCTCATCTCCTACCACCAACTCCTTAGCCTTTATCATAGAGAGACCGAGTATCCTCATGAAGCTCCTAAAAAACCCAGTCCTGATCGATGCAACCACTAGAACTTTCTCAAAAGTACTGCCCGATATAGCCGCAAATAGGTAAATAGGCATCCAAAAAATCCCAGTCCATTGGCAAGCCTCTCAGTGTAACCAAAGAAGCCAAACCATATTGGCTTAAATTAATCTTCTGCACTTTTATCAACTTGGTCCATGTTTCCATGCCATAACTTGTGAATGGCTCCATTTTTAGGTAGAGTGTGAAATTTGAGAAAATAGGGCCCCACGGCACAGAACTACAAGTGTTTTATAGCCATAAATGAGGCAACCTCCAGTAGCCAAAAATGCGCCGGCACCGACCAAGCCATAATCGACACCAATGTGTCCTAAAATAGTGTCGTTCAAGCCTAGGAAAAGTACGAAAATGACACTGTTCTAGAAGAGGCTGGTGCCGATCCTAGGCTGCACGGTGCAGACAATGCCATTGAAAAAAAGAGGAGAAAAGAAAAAAAGAGAAAAAAAATCCACACCTGAAAGAATTGGCACATTAGGCCTTATTTTCTCACAGACACTCCTATAAAAATTAAGCTAGATCATAAAAAATGGCATGTCATTCATCACGCATACTTATTCTATTTGACTAACCATGATTTTCAAATTAGAATGTGAGACGATAGGACAACAAGTGTCAACAGGCTTAATAGTCAGGGTAGATAGTGCCATCAACTCAGAAAACCAAGTGACAAGCACCAAATCAAACAAAAACAGAGCGACTTGCGCCAATTTAGAAATTGAACAGGGCGATCAGTGCCAAATAAAATAAAAATAGGGTGACCAGCGACAATTCAAAAATTAAATAAGGGAATCAGCGCCAAGTTCATCCGTTAAATAGAGCGATCAGTGCCAAGCTCATCCACAAAATAGGGCGACTAGTGCTAAATCAGACAAAATCATGACGACCAGCACCAATTCAAAAATTAAACAGGGCAATCAATGCTAAGCTCATTCATAAAACAAGGGGAACAACACTAAATCAAACAAAATCAAGGTGATCAGGGCCAAATTTATTATGAAATAGGGCAACCAGTGCTGATCAGTTTAGCGAATAGGGTGATCAGCACCATTGCAACTAGGCAAGGCAACCAGTTCCAAAGGCAAGACAGGCAAATCAGCGCAACACATAGGTAATCAGTATGACGTTCAGGCAATCAGTGCAAGTCATAAACTCAAAGCATGTAGTGCAAGCAAATAAAGAGAGCAGCAGAGACGTGGTAAAATAAAAAAATAGAAGTCAAATATTCTATTAACAAAAGCTTTAGTCAAGACTTTACAAAAGAAGTTGTTGCTACTAGAGTAACATAGTTCAAAAATGCTATAAAAGCTAAGTCCCTAAGGCTACCTAAGCTCAAACCGCAGTCTATGCAAACGGACCCACAGTCTACATGAGTAGCATGAGTGGGAATCCATGATCTCAATGATGCCTCGGGTCATCTTGCAACGTCTAGACTTAGTCCTCTAGAAAGCTCTCATGGGTCAAGGCCTCAATCAATGCCCCTTGATGCTAGCCCACTAGGAGAGTATCCCCCTCGCACCATTTAGGAGGAGGCTGCAATAAGAAAAGCACACAATTGCCTCTCGAATAGATTGGCCAGTGGTCAGGGACTTCCTCCGATAGCATGACAGTAGACATGCCATGTCAAGTGACATACCTCACTCGTTAACAGTAGCCATGCCATGCCATGTCATACCGCAGGAGATGACTCGCTTCAGGCCTTAGTGATGGTGGTGGACCCTGTTCTTGCTCCACCTCTTGAGTCGGCGCAGGCTGAGAGCTATTCACGCTTCGTTTAGATTCGCTGACTGGAGAATAAAGGGTAAGTGGGGATTCAGAACCCATATAGAAAGAAAATCTTCATAAAATAGATCTCTAGTGCCATTTTATGGGCGGCCGGCGCCAACCTGGCCGGCTCAGCCACCCTCCTTTGCCTATAAAAGGTACACTCCCCAATCCACTGTTAAGCCCAGTCCGTCCATCACTATGCATCCTTTAAGCCTAGTCCGTTAGACAAACTAAACCCAATCCATCTAGCAAAACCTCAAAACTAGCTTTCAAAACAAAGCCCGAAATCTTCCAACACACAAGTAAGCCCACTCTAAGTGTGGCACCTTCAAAACCCTACCATCTTGATCGATGGTAGAACTTCGTGCACCTTAATCCTCAAAAAACTAGGTACGAAGGCATACCTATGGATTTCAGCCTAAGCACAAAATAGAGCTAAAAAACTTATAAAATTGGTAATCTAATCAATTAATCAGACAACCTAAGCAGCATACAAGGCTAAACTAAAATAAATTGGGAAAGGACCACAAAAGGGTTCCAACCAGTCTCATCATTTTCCAGATTCTTCCATGATGAACTAACTAATGGGACCGTCTGGATAGACGCCATATAGCAGGTCTCTCTACTGGCGCCCGAGAGGGGGCTCATAAGGATGCCTCTGATCTTGTAAGTTTTAAAATAAAAACACAAGGAAAACTATGCATGATATGTATACATGATATGCAAAGCTAATGCAAAATCTTATGATCTAGTAAGCATGCATGGGTCATCGTTTTAGGGGTTGAGAGGCTCATCATGGTCATGGTGTCGGGCAAAGGAAGGTATGTGATTAGTTGAGCTATCAAGAGGATTGAGCTTGAGGAATCTTTTGATGACACCCAATGGTAAATTTATACTTTAGTTGTCTGTATCTTGTCTTTATTGCATGAGAACTTTGAAAATAGTTTGACACTTTGTATGCGAACTGCATTGTTATTTTGTTATAGTTGCTTAGTATCCACAAGATTCCCATGGTGCCCTAGTTAGATATCCTACTTCACTAATCCCTTCTTGCTCGAGATTCTATTGACTGATATCTCATCATATAGACTAGGCGTGGACATTTTTATCATTATTGCATTTATTAGAGCGGACTCTGAGCTTGGATTATTTGCTATGGTTTCCCCTTATTTGTTTATGTATCATGAGATAGGGTTTTAGACTAACTGACATTGATGATTGCAATAATATTTGGCCTTTGTCAATTGTAGATCAGATGCAGAGTGATTGTGCTCCATTTCTTATCATTCTTATCAAGATTTTTGCCCGACTCAATGAACGATCTCGAGATCTTGACACTAATCTTGGTTTGATGGAGATCACAATTATTCTTTAGGTAAATTAACTCACTGAGCTTTCTTTTATTTGCTCTAACTTTTGCCTGAGCTGCCTTTTTTTGGGTTTTCAACTTAGCGAGCTTTCTTCTTTATTTATTTATTTATTTTCCTTGACTTTCACCTATTCTACCCTTTTCGGGTTTTCAACTTAGCAGTCTTTCTTCTTTCTTTTTTTCTTTTATTAGTGCTCTAATTTTTTGTTAAGCGCCCTTTCAGATTTTTGACTTTGCGAGCTTTTTCTTTTCTTTTTGCTCTTCTTCTTCTTTGTTTTTGTTTTTATTTTTTTGTGTCTCAATTGACTGGTGTAACATTTGTAGCTCTGCGCTATTGAGAAGCTTTATAAAATGGGATCACTACCAAATCGTCTGCTATGGATCATGACACTTCGTTCGGCATTCGAGAAGCATCTTTGGAGATTTTGGTGGAGGAATGGGCAACCATGTTTTAGCGTATCATTGTAGTAGGTTTTGGATAGATCCACCCATGGTGGTCTCTATAACATGTCACTGTGTCTTCATGTATGCTTTATGTTCACCTATGTGGGTTAACTATGGCTGTGGCCTACTATCCAAAGCATCTGACTTGGCAACATGGGTGTTCGTCAGTATCTTTTAGGTTATTCCCACTTTAGAGGAGGTTTGATTACCTAGAGATTCTCGCCTCACTTTATTTGTATTTGGCACAGTTGTATCATTATTCCTTCTCTTGATAGAGCTGATGGTTCATAATACGTGCAGTAATGCTACTGGCCGACTGTTTATTTCTTGGTAAGTCTAGGAAAATAGTTGTCTTGTTTCTCTATTTTCAATTTTATGTATTAATCAAAAGATTAATTATATTTTAATAAATGATGCACAAGATGCTATGCATAATAATTTTACTCAAAATGTTTCCTTTTATTCCATGTTAACAATGTAAATTCACATTATTTTCATAATGATAAAAACTTAACACATCAAACTTTAAGGTTAATAAAAACACAAAAGGTGAATTTAATTAATCCAGCTTTTCCATAGACTTTTCATCTTAAACACAAAATTTCTTCAACCTGTCTAGGTTCACTTATTTTATATGCACATCACCTTCTAAATCTAATAGCTTCTTTTCACCTTTTGAAAATACCTTCTTGATCATGAATGGACCTTCATAATTAAGCTTAAATTTTCCCTTCATGTCATGAATGTTTAGCCTCATCTGTTTGAGGATCGAATCTCCTACTTTGAATAGCTTTGGGTTGACTCTTTTATTGTCACGACCCAAAACCGTGGGCCGGACCGGCACTAGGACCTAGGTAAGCTTAAGGCACCCGAGGCCCGTAGTAAGCCTAAACTATCAAAATCCATCCCTATTATCATTTGACTATCGGAATAGTAAGCCCATATTAT
>CANUEX010042894.1:0-17641 GCA_948099535.1 Jatropha multifida | reverse complement strand
CTTCAAGCTTGTTTTGAAGGTTAGTGCACTATTATTTCAATTCCCCTTTCATTTTCTTTAAGTTTCAATCTTTAGGTTTTTGAATGAATTTTTGAATTTTTGTGAAATGTGTTGGGGAGTTTTTATTTGTTTGCTTTAGTGAGATTTTCCATGATTCTTAAGAATGCTAGAATGTTTAAAAGGGAAGGGAAACATTTCTTTCTCCTTTAACCAAGAGTGGCCGAACCTATGTGGGTCAAGGACACTTTGTGTTCTTTGATTTTTATGCATAATTTGAACTTAAATGAGCTTGTTAGTAAGTAAACTGATGATGGTTAAAACCATTTTCTTGTCTTTCAATGTTTAAGAGTTTTGCCAAGACTTAAAGAAGGGTTGAAAGTGAAACGATGAGTTTTAAGACTAAATGTTTTTAAGAAATGGTTTTAATGTTTTAATTAAGTGTTTTTGGTTTGAAATATGGTGTTTTATGGAAGGAAATTATTTTATTCTAAGTGATGAGAATGTTCGGGTTATCAGCCCATTCTATTATGTGAAAGCTATGATCATATGCTAGGTTTATCAACCCTTCTGAAAAAGCAGACGCGTTTATTATTATGTGAGTGTGTGGCGCTTTCATAGGCTATTATGGGCACTACCACAGGCTTCGTTTCTGATAAGTGGTGGTGCTTTCACAGGCCACAATTAAGTGATTGTGAAATCGAATCTAGATATGTTTCTTTTTGTATATATATGAGCTCTTAACTAAGAAATGTGATTTTATTCTGTTATAAAGAAATCAGAGATGTATTTGTATTTATGAAGTTTTTCTTACTCTTGACATATTATGAACTAATTTTTAAGAAACGAAATTTTTATGATATTCGAAATATTTTAATTTAATTGGTACGTCTTTGGTACCTACTATATATTTGACTTGAGTATTTTAAATTATATTTGAGATTTATCGCTTTAGCAATATTTTGCTACTTTATAGATAATTATTTAGCACCACTGAGTCTTCGACTCAGCGCGTTGATTTTTATCACGTGCAGGTTAAGAGCAGTGGATGCTTCCCGAAGATCGAAAGAGTAGCATCAGAGTAGAAATATTATCTTTGGGTAGGACATATAGTAATTTGTTATTTTTGGCGTGTATCGGAAATATTGTAAAAGTATTGAGGTTGTAAATATTGAAATTGTAATTAATGAGATTGGTGGTTATTTAGGTATTATTATCTTGTTATATTTATGGTATATGGATGTTAATAAATATTTCTTGGAATGAATGGTAAATTAACATGATAGGGACTTCAGTGAGCTGATACTACTATTTAGAAGTGCTGTGTGATTTTGAGTTGATTGGAGTGTTGGGGATTGGAGGAGTACTTATATTGGAAGTGTATTTATTTTCTCCGTGTGGCAAGTTGATTTTTAGGGGAAACTCTTGCAAATTTTTCGTAGGAAATTTTCCTTAAACCTTATTTTAAAAAAAAAAAAAGCTTGCCTTCTTATGAAGACTTAACCACTTCTAATATATGATCTAGAGTTAATAAGTAAGATAAGACGGTGGTCCGGCACCGAATGTGGCAGTCGTCGTCTGGTCCTTCGAGATTAGGTGGCGGGTGTTACATGAAGCTTGGAGATCGCGCGAAGAAGTTTTCCGACGATCTGAGTTGTTTCCAGCAATTCCAGGCGCAGAAGTTGATTGCTGATAGGTCATATTTTGATAGTATTTTTAGCTTAGTTTTTACTAGGAATTTTAATATTTTTTATTACTTTAATTAATTTTTCACTTAGATTTATTTAAATTTTTAGTAAGTTCCCATGATTCTTGATAAACTTGATTTGAAGGGTTTTTCGCAGGAAAATAGCCAAAAATCACATCAAAGAAGGTTGGGGCTAAAATTGGAAGTCTAATAACTCAACATGGCCAAGTCAAAAAAGTATACGGGTAGGCCATGCAGTGCCACAGCCGTGGCACCTACTGAGACATGGGCGAATTTTGTTACTCAACCCGTGTAAATCTGAGATGTGGGCGTGGCCTGTGCATGGGCTGCATGAAAATAAAAGAAGGGGTCCATCTTAAGCATTGCTCAAGCCTAACCTGATAAAAGAAGAATCCCAAATAGAAAGGGGTCCAATTCAAATTAATTTCCTACTCGGATTCGTAGACACCCTATAGAGTCTATATAAAGAGAGATCACAGCAGCAAGTAGGGCATCAATTGAATTATTTATTGAATCTTAGATCTCAAATGTGGATTCTATTCTTATTTTTTCTCTCTTTGTAAGATTTCAAGCAATCAAGTTGTGTAAAGAATCAAGGGAGTGTCTACGTTGTTGTTTGACTAGTTTTTATCTCTAAACTCTTAATATTTTTTATTTCCATTAATTCTTATTGTTTATGGAATTATTTTCAAGTTTAATTGAGTTTTATTTAATTATTATGTTGAACTAAACTCTCATACTAGGAATTTGATGTAGCTTAACTTCTACTCCAATTTATGACATTAGATTTGTTTTTCTTTGTTCAAGATATAATTTATTATTGAACTTAATGCTTCCAGGCAGAGTTTCTCCCCTAGATTGATTTATTTCATTAATCTCTATCGGAAGAAGGGTTTTTGATAAGAAAAGGGTAATAAATTATATGGGAATAATAACTTGATGTGGAGGCTATATGGTTTGACTCATGGGGGGTTTTAATAATTTAATGACCTTAGGTTATGAATTCTTGAACAAATCATAAAATTTAATGATTTAATTCATGTTTGGTTGCACTATTAGGAGATAGGTAATTACATGGGATTAAAATAGTTAACAATATATCGGAAGAGCTTGTTATTGACTGTAGGGTTGTTTTCCCTACTTGAACAATTAAAATTGATTAACAAACTAATAAAATAAATTGGGTAGAGTTAATTGAAGTCAATATCCCTAGTAGTTTTTAAACCTTGATTTCTTTTCATCAAATATTTTTGTTTGAATTCTTTTCTACTATTATATTTTATTTTACTTTACTTTTCCAAATATCCTCCTTATTATCATTTAAATAATAGTATATTAAAATAATTTTGTTACTTGGTATATAATCTTCATGGGACGATACTCTACTCACTCTTTATTACTTGTTGCGATTTCGTGCACTTGGGAAAATTGCTATCAAGTTTTTGGCACTGTTGCCGGGGATTGGCGTTACCAATATCAATACTAATTAATCTATTATTAATTTAGACATTTATTTTTCTATTATTTTTATTTTTCTAAGATTTCTTTTAGGTGTTTATGCAAAAACGTTCTCAAAAAAGTGAACCTTTAGTTTTTGATCTAGAAATTGAAAGGACTTGTTGAAGGAATAATGCAGCAAAAAGGATTAGAGAGCATGAACGAAGGCAATCAACCATCGCTGGATTAGGAAACAAGATTCATAACTTAGTGGAGCAAGAGGAACAAGGGATATTGCAGCACCAATTGGAACAAAATCAAAGAAATCATGTTCGTACTTTATGTGACTACACTACCCCTTCTCTTAATGGAACCACCTCTAGTATTACCAGGCCTAGGGTAGAAGCTAATAATTTTGAGATTAAACCTGCTATTATTCAAATGCTTTCTACATCAATCCAATATGGAGGGTTACCTAGTAAGGATCCAAATTACCATATCACTAATTTCTTGGAGATTTGTGATACCTTTAAACAAAATGGAGTTTCTAAGGATGCTATTAGGTTGAGATTATTTCCTTTCAACCTGAGAGATAAGGCACGTGCTTGGTTACAATCATGCCCTGCAGGAAGTTTTACCACATGGGATGAGTTAGCTTGAAAATTTTTGGCAAAATTCTTTCCATCTTCAAAGACCACCAAGTTGTGCAATGAGATATTAAATTTTGCTCATCATGGTCAAGAAAGATTATATGAAGCTTGGGAGAGATTCAAGGACTTATTGAGAAAGTGCCCACATCATGCTCTACCTAAGTGGTTACAGGTACAAACTTTCTATAATACATTGTCTCCTAACATTAAGATTACTTTGGATGCAGCTGCTAGGGGATCTTTTGAAAGGAAAGGAATTGATGAGGCCTATGATTTGATAGAGGAGATGGTAAGAAATAGCCATTATCAAAATTCTTTGGAAAGGAAAAAGACTGCAGGAATTTATGAGATTGATGCCATAACCGCACTTAATGCCAAGGTGGATAATATGGTAAGAAAATTGTATTTGTTGACCACTAATTCTATTAATTCTATTGTGCAAGCTTGTGATAGGTGTAATGGTCAACATGGAGTTGGGGAAGGCATGTTGGATAATTTGAACCCTTAAACTTTGGAGCAAGTCAACTACGTGATGAATCAGGGTTTTGTTCCTCGAGAGGAAAAGATTCACGATGATCTTCTTACTGCTCTCTCTAAATCTCACATGGAATTCATGAATGAAACTCGAGAGAATTTCAAAGTCCAATAAGCAGCGATTAGGAATTTGGAAATGCAAATGGGACAATTGGCAAACATGATGGCTAATGGACCTCAAGGTTTATTGCCTAGCAATACTGAGAGGAACCCTAAAGAGCAAGTGATGGCAATTACCTTGAGGAATGAAAAGCAATTAGAAGATCCACCAAGCAAACAAGTAAAAAAAGAAAAGGAGATCAAGCCTTATGTGCCACCTGTCCCTTTTCCTCAAAGGCTGAAGAAGTGTAAAGAAGATAAGAATTTCTTTAGATTTCTTGATGTTTTTAAAAAACTTCACATTAACATTCCTTTTTTAGAAGTTATTATTCAAATGTTTAATTATGCGAAGTTCTTAAAAGAAATTCTTGCAAAAAAGAGAAAGATTGATGCTCAGAAAACGGTAATGCTAACGGAGGAATGTAGTGCAATCATTCAAAATAAATTGCCTCTAAAGTTAAAAGACCCTGGGAGTTTCTCTATACCTTGCACCATTGGTAAATTTGATTTTGATAAAAATTTAGCCGATTTGGGTGCAAGTATAAATCTTATGGCTTATAAAGTGTTCAAGGAGTTAGGATTGGGGTAGCTCGAACCTACAAGAATGTCTCTACAATTGGCAGACCATTCAGTTAAATATCCAAGAGGAATAGAGAAAGTTCCCTCATTCTTGGGCGACCATTCCTTGCTACCACGAGAGCATTAATTGATGTCCATGAAGGTAAGTTGACTTTGAGGGTAGGAAAAGAAGAGGTAACCTTTGATGTTCTTAAATCTTGCAACCGTCTTATGAATCATAATGAATGTTTTAGAATCAATGATATTGATGAATGTGTGGAAAATACTTTGCATGATGCTAATTTTGAAGATACATTTGAGCAAAATAAAAAGCAATCTATTGCGTTCATTGATATTCATTATTCCAAAACTAAAAAGCAAAGTGCACCTCCTAAGTTTGAATTGAAACAACTTCCGTGCCATTTGAAATATTCATATTTAGGTAAGAAAAATTCTTTTCCGATTGTAATTTCATCTCTCGTATCTAATGAACAAGAAAAAAGTTGTTGTAGGATTTGAAAAAGCACATGGACACTTTAGGTTGGCCAAATTTCAAGTTAAAAGAAACTAGAGCAACTAAATGTTTGCCTAAGATTATGATGAAGAAATTTTCAAGCCACTCAAAGCCTCCATGAAGTTCGTCATTCAAAAGTCGAGCTTAACGACGTTAAACAAAAGCGCTTGTGGGAGACAACCCATATTTTTTTTCAGCTTTAATTTAGTTTTTCTTCTTAGTATGCTTAATTTCGTCTCAGTTTTATTGTTAATATGATCTATCACCAAGCTTAAAGTATGGTTTTCTATGTTTTGCAGGAACTCAAACATTGAGTCTCAGGGGAATCCACGGGCTGGCCGTGTAAAAACCCACGCCCGTGGCTTAAAAACACTAAAAAAGCACGGAGAGATAGAGGACTCCACGCCCATGGCATGAACAGGCCATGCCTGTGGCACAGGAGGGATGATTGATAGACCACAGCATAAAAATCCCATGATATTCAATGCACTCCACGGCTAGGCCGTAGCACATGCCACACCCGTGGAGTGTCCCCAATTTTGCAAGAGGAGGCAAGGCACTCCATGGGCACGCTCCACGCTCGTGGTGTGCCCAGCGCACCATTGACTAGGCATAGTGTGCCACGGCCATGGTACACGCCATGCCCGTGGCCTGCCCAGAAGGAGAAGCACCCCAAGTCAGGGCACACGCCACGCCCATGGCGTGTGCGGAAGGAAGCACTTTAAAGGTCCTTCCCACGTAGCAGCACAAGTGGAGACCAATGAGGTGCTAGCCCGCATCCTCTCTCAAATGGACTTGTTCGATAGTCGAATGGAGTGAATGGAGACAACGATGTCCGATCGTTTCACTAGTTTGGACATATCTTATGGAAGCATCGACTCCCGTCTTGAGACCATGCAACAACATTATACAGGATTGACTAACTAACTCCAAATGATAATCCAAATGCTATAGCCTCCTCCGCCTCCTCCTCCTACAGATTGAGGCCTTGTTTCATTGATAGGTCATATTTTTATAGTATTTTTAGCTTTGTTTTTATTAGGAATTTTAATATTTTTATTACTTTAGTTAATTTTTCACTTAGATATATTTATATTTTTAGTAAATTCCCGTGATTCTTGATAAACTTGATTTGAAGGGTTTTTAGCAGGAAAATAGCCAAAAATCTCATCAAAGAAGGTTGGGGCTAAAATTGGAAGTCTAAAAGCTCAACATGGCCAAGTCAGAAAAGTACACGGGTAGACCATGTAGTGCCACGGCCGTGGTGCCTACTGAGACATGGGCGAATTTTGTTACTCAGCCCGTGTAAATCTGAGATGTGGGCATGGCTTGTGCATGGGCTGCATGAAAATAAAAGATGGGGCCCATCTTAAGTATTGCTCAAGCCCAACCTAATAAATGAAGACTCCCAAATAGAAAGGAGTCCAATTCAAATCAGTTTCCTACTCAAGATTCGAAGACTCCCTATGGAGTCTATGTAAAGAGAGATCACAGTAGCAAGCAGGGCATCAATCGATTTTTCATTGAATTCTAGATCTCAAATCGGGATTCTATTCTTTTCTTAGTTTTCTCTCTATGTAAGACTTCAAGTAATCAAGTTGTTTAAAGAATCAAGGGAGCCGTCTATGCTATTGTTTGACTAGTTTTTATCTCTAAACTCTTGATCTTGTTTTATTTCCATTAATTCTTATTATTTATGGAATTATTTTTAGATTATATTGAGTTTTATTTAATTACTATGTCAAACTAAACTCTCATAGTAGGAATTTGATGTAGCTTAACTTCTATCCCAATTTACAATATTAGATTTATTTTTCTTTATTCAAGTTATAATTTATTATTGAACTTAATGCCTCCAAGTAGAGTTTCTCCCCTAGATTGATTTATTTCATTAATCGCTATCGGAAGAAGGGTTTCTGATAAGAAAAGGGTAATAAATTACATGGGAATAATAACTTAAAGTGGAAGCTATATGGTTTGACTCATGGGGGGTTTTCATAATTTAATGACTTTAGGTTTTGAATTCTTAAACAAACTATAAAACTTAATGATTTAATTCATATTTGGTTGCACTATCGGGGGATAGGTAATTAAATAAAATTAATAGCTAACAATACATCGGAAGAGCTTGTTAGTGATTCTAGGGTTGTTTCCCCTACTTGAATAATTAAATTTGATTAGCAAACTAATAATATAAATTGGGTAGAGTTAATTGAAGTCAATATCCCTAGTAGCTTTTAAACCTTGATTTCTTTTCATCAAATATTTTTGTTTGAATTCTTTTCTACTATTTTATTTTATTTTACTTTACTTTTATAAATAACCTCTTTAGTTTAAATAATAGTAGATTAAAATAATTTTGATACTTGGTATGCAATCTTCATGGGACGATACTCTACTCACTCTTTATTACTTATTGCGATTTCGTGTACTTGAGAAAATTGCAGTCAAGTTTTTGGCACCGGTGCCGGGGATTGGTGTTGCCAATATCAACATTAATTAATCTATTATTAATTTAGACATTTATTTTTCTGTTATTTTAATTTTCCTAAGGATTCTTTCAGGTGTTTATGCAAAGACGATTTCAAAATAGTGAACCTTTAGTTTTTGATCCATAAATTAAAAGGACTTGTCGAAGGAATAACGCAGCAAAAAGGAGTCGAGAGCTTGAACAATGAAGGCAATCAGCCATGGCTAGATTAGGAAACGAGATTCATAACTTAGTGGAGCAAGAGGAACAAGGGACACCACAGTACCAGTTGGAATAAAATCAAAAAAATCCTGTTCGCACTTTATGTGACTACACTACCCCTTCTCTCAATGGAACCACCTCTAGTATCACCAGGACTAGGGTAGAAGCTAACAATTTTGAAATTAAACCTACCATTAGTCAAATGCTTTCTACCTCAATCCAATATGGAGGATCCAAATGCCCATATCACTAATTTCTTAGAGATTTGTGATACCTTTAAACAAAATAGAGTTTCTAAGGATGCTATTAGGTTGAGATTATTTCCTTTTACTTTGAGAGATAAGGCATGTGCTTGGTTACAATCGTGCCTGCAGGAAGTTTTACCACATGGGATGAGCTAGCTAAAAAATTTTTGGCAAAATTCTTTCCATGTTCAAAGACCACCAAGTTGCACAATGAGATATTAACTTTTGCTCATCATGATCAAGAAAGCTTGTATGAAGCTTGGGAGAGATTCAAGGACCTATTGAGAAAGTGCCCACATCATGCTCTTCCTAAGTGGCTTCAGGTACAAACTATCTATAATGCATTGTCTCCTAACTTTAAGATTATTTTGGATGCAGCTGTTGGGGGATCTTTTGAAAGAAAAGGGATTGATGAGGCCTATGATTTGATAGAAGTGATGATGAGCAATAACCATTATCAAAATTCTTTGGAAAGGAAAAAGATTGCAGGAATATATGAGATTGATGCCATAATCGCACTTAATGCCAAGGGGATAACATGGTAAGAAAATTTGATTTTTTGACTACTAATTTTGTTAATTCTATTGCCCAAGCTTGTGACAGGTGTAATGGTCAACATGGAGTTGGAGAATGCATGTTGGATACTTTAAACTGTCAAACCTTGGAGCAAGTTAATTACGAGATGAATCAATGAAGGAAGAATTACCCATATTCAAATTCTTATGACAACAGGTTGAGAAATCACCCTAGGCTTTCATATGGAAATCCAAACAACGCCTTGAATTCACCACTAGGCTTTCCTCCACAAGAGAAAAAGGTACATGATGATCTCCTTGCTGCTCTTTCTAAATCTCACATGGAGTTTATGAATGATACTAGGGAAAATCACAAAATCCAACAAGCAACAATGTAACAGTCTAGTTTTTCGGTGTCGTAAATAGTGATTTATCGGTCTGTGAATAGTACCACCGGTCCGGGACTTGGTATTATTTCGGTCCGAAAAAATTACTACATGTGTCTAGTATGTTAATTAATATTTTTGGAGCATGTTTGCATGATTTAGATGGCTAGAGAATATTTTATGAATATTTTTGGAGATTTGCGGTAACTAACGAATATTATTTCTATTGTGGTATATTAAGGAATAAATGGTGAGTTATTTTTGAGAAGTTAATTTAATTCATTTGTAAAGTTAAATAATATTTAGAAATGAATTATTTGAGGAATTTTTGGAGCCATTGGATGAGATTACCTAAGACTTGATCTTAGCCATTAATTTAGCATAAAATGAGAAGCAAAGTTTGACATTGCCTCTTAAATCACCAACACTTTCTCTCTCCTCCCTACTTCTTCCTCCACGCCATCTTCTTCTTCTTTCTTCCTCCATTTTCTTTCATCTTCTTACCTCCAAATACCACTAAACCACCTAATTAAATCATAGGATTTTGATTAAACCTTGAGAATTAAGTAGTAGAAGGTTGAATTTGGAGTTCTTAAGCTTTGGTTTTGGAGTTGCCATTAAAGGAGGTAAGTTGTAACTTGTGGGTTTTCTGATTTATTAAGTATAATTCTAGGATTAACCATGAAATTCATGCATTAAGCCATGCTCTTTTCTTTTCTAGCATTAATTTTTTATTTTAATGAGCTCTTTTCCTACTTTGAAGATATTGGTGAACCCTCCACCAAAGGCAATGAGAAGGCTAAGGATTAGTGTTCTCTAAGCTTATTGAAGCTCATTCAAGAGGTTAGTGCTCTACTATCTCATTTCCCCATTCAATTTCTCAAGTTTTCCGTTTCTAGGTTTTTGATGAATTTTTGTGAATGTGTGTGAAATGTGTTGGGGATGAGATTTTAGTTGTTTTAATGTGTTTTCCTATGAGTTTTAAGCATGGTAGAATGCTTGGAAGGGAAGGGAATCATCCCTTTCCCCTCCAACTAGGAGTGGCCGAACCACTCAAGGTGAAGGGTACCTTGTGCCCTTCGATTTTTATGCTAAATTTGACCTTGAATGAGTTTTTTAATGTGTTTTCTTATGATTTATAAAATAATTTGGAAAGAAACCTTTTCCCCTTATGATTTTAAGGAATGGCCGAATCATGTTAAGATGAAGGACATCTTGATTTCTTTGATTTTCAAGCTTGATTTTAATTTAAATGAGTTTATTAGTAAGTAATTTGGTGGTGGTTTAAAGCTTCAAATTGAATTTTAATGTTTAGGTATTTTTCATGACTTAAAGAAGGTTTGAAATTGTCAATTGGTTTTTATGATTAAGTGTTTTTAAATAATGAGTTTAATGAGTTTGAGTAATGTTTTTGTGTTGGTAATTAAGGCTTTTGATGGAGAAAGCTTTTTCTTGGTTTTCATAGTGAGGCCGCACCTACCTTAGTAGGTAAGGCATGATTTTGGGCTTTTTAATGTTGATCTTTAAGTGTTTTTAAGCAATGGTTATGTGAAGTTAAGAAAGAGTGATTTTGGTTTTAAACATAAAGGGTTTTGAAGTGCATTGTAAGCTATAACTAAGTGATTTTGAAATGATAAGTGTTAATTATAAAATGTTTTTGGATAAGAAATGGTGAATGAAAAATAAGATTTATGGTGGGAGAATACAATTATTTTAGACTCTACTATAAATGATTGACATGTGGTATGATGAGATGTATTGCGATATGTGAGCATGCTTGGGTTATCAGCCCGTTTTATTTGGTGGAGCTATGATTATATGCTAGGGTTATCAGCCCTTATAAATAAGCGGACGCGCTTATTATGAGATGGGTGGGGGGGTGGCGCTTCCACAGGCCACGTTGGCACTTTCACAGGCCCCGGTGGCACTTTCACAGGCCACGATCGAATCTTCTTACATTCTTTATGTTGGTATGAGCCTTAACTAAAAATAGAATTTTAATATATTATAAAAAAAGAGAACTCATGTGTGTTATAATCTTTTTATGGTTTTCATAGTGTTCAAATTTAATTAATGTGATTTTGGTATTTATTCTATATTTAATTTGAGCACTTAAAAGCATTTTCGGGAATGATTATTTGGCTTTTCATATTATTGTCATTGTTGATTATTTAGCACCACTGAGTCTTCCACTCAGCGCGTTGATTTTTATCACGCGCAGGTTGTGAGCTGTGGGTGCTACGTGAAGACCAGAGAGGTAGCATCAGAATAGAAGTGTAGTTTTTTTTTCTTTCCTTTGGGTAGGATATGTATGTAATGTAAATTATGGGATGTATAGACTCATTGTGAATAATATTGAGGTTGTAAGTATTCAAATAAATTTTAAATGAAATCGGTGGCCGATTAAGTATTATTATTCGATTATTTGTATGGTGTATGAATAATGATATATTTAGTTATCTTGAATGGTTACCAATATAATGAGATGATTTGAATCGAATATTTTAGAAGTGCTTGCGTATGATTTGAGTTAAATTGGAGTTTGGGGTTTGGAGAAAATTGTATTGGAAATGTGTATATTTTCTTTATGTGGCAAGTTAATTTTTAGGGGAAACTCTTGCGAAATTTTCGTAGGAATTTCCTTAAACTTTATTTTTAAATTTTAAATTGGTTGCCTCCTTATGAAAATCTAACCATTTCTAATATGTGATCTAGAGTAGTAATGGTATAAGGCAATGCTCTGGCACCGAATGTGGCGCTCGCCGTCTAGTTCTCCGGGATTGGGCAGCGGGTGTTACAAGCAATTAGGAATTTGGAAATTCAGTTTGGACAGTTTGCAATCATAATGGCCTCAAGACCTTAAGGTATGTTACCTAGCAATACTGAGAAAAATCCTAAAGAACAGGTATAGGCTATTACCTTGAGTAGCAAAAAAGAATTGGAGAATCCCTCGAAGAAGGAAGAAGGAAAGAAAGAGAAGAAGGACATCCCTATTATTGATCTTGAGGAGTAAGAAGAGGTAAAACCTTATGTGCCACCTATTCCTTTTCCTCAAAAACTCAAGCAATCCAAAGATGACAAAAGCTTCCTCAAATTTCTTGATGTGTTCAAAAAGCTTCAAATAAATATTCCTTTTGCCGAAGCTCTTGCTCAAATGCCCAATTATGCAAAATTTTTTAAGGATATTTTAAGCAAGAAAAGGAAGATTGATGATCAAGAAATGGTAATGTTAATGGAGGAGTGTAGTGCATTCATTCAAAATAAATTACCTCCTAAGTTAAAGGATCCAGGGAGTTTTTCTATCCCTTGTAATATTGGAAATCTTGATTTTGATAAGGCTTTAGCTGATTTAGGTGCAAGTATTAATCTTATGTCTTATGAAGTCTTTAAAATGCTAGGGATGGGAGAGCTGAAACCAACAAGGATGTCCCTACAATTAGTCGATCATTCGATCAAATACCCAAGGGGAATTGTGGAGGACGTACTCGTCAAGATAGGTAAGTTTATTTTTCCTATTGATTTTGTTATTCTTGACATTAATAAAGATAGAGAAGGATCCCTCATTCTTGGAAACTGCAAGAGTTTTGATTGATGTTCATGATGGTTAGTTGACTCTAAGGATAGGTCAAGAGAAAGTTGTTTTTGATGTTCTAAAATCTTGCAAGCTTCCTATGGATTCTAGTGATTGTTTTAGAATTGATGTTGTTGAAAATTGTGTGGACGACACTTTGCATGCTAAAAATATTGATAACATTGATGAACAAAACATTACAAGTAAGGAAGAGAGTGAACCTCCAAAGCAAGAACTAAAATAGCTTCCTTCTCATCTTAAATATGCTTTCTTAGGTGATAATAATTCCTTTCCTGTTATTTTTTCTTCTCACTTGTCACTTGATCAAGAGGAAAGGTTATTGCAGGTTTTAAGGAAGCATAAAAAGCCTTAGGATGGTCAATTTCAGATTTGAAGGGAATAAATCCAAGTGTGTGCATGCATAAAATCTTGATGGAGGAAGACTACAAACCTATAATTAAGCACCAAAGGAGATTGAATCCGAACATGAAGGAAGTAGTCAAAGCCAAAATCATTAAACTCTTGGATGTGGGAATTATTTATCCAATTTCAGATAGTAGTTGGGTAAGCCCTGTGCAAGTTGTTCCTAAGAAAGGAGGTATGACAGTTATCTCTAATAATAATAATGAATTGATTGCTACTAGAACTATCACAGGTTGGTGTGTGTGTATTGATTATCGTAAATTGAATAAAGCAACATGTAAAGACCACTTCCCTTTACCCTTCATTAACCAAATGCCTGAAAGACTTGCAGGATATCCTTATTATTGCTTTCTAGATGGTTATTCGGGATATTTCCAAATTCCCATAGCCCCTGAGGATCAAGAAAAGGCCACTTTCACTTGCCCTTATGGTACTTTGCATATAGGAGATTGCCTTTTGGATTATGCAATGCACCTGCGACTTTTCAAAGGTGTATATGTCCATATTTTCTGACATGGTTCAGAAATTCATTGAGGTTTTTATGTATGATTTTTCTGTATTTGGGTCTTCTTTTGATTCTAGTCTTCATAACCTTTCTCTTGTAATGCAGCGATGTGAGGACACTAACCTTGTTTTGAATTGGGAAAAATGTCATTTTATGGTTAGTGAAGGTATTGTTTTAGGACACCGGATTTCTGAAAAAGGAATTGAGGTAGACAAAGCAAAGGTTGAAGTGATTGAAAAGCTACCACCTCCAAATTCAATTAAAGGAGTTACAAGTTTTCTTGGACATGTCGGATTTTACAGGAGATTCATCAAGGACTTCTCAAAAATCACTAAACCTCTTTGTAATATATTAGTTAAAGATGCTGATTTTGATTTTAACGAAGAGTGTTTAAATGCTTTTGACAGGTTAAAGAAGAAATTGATTTCAGCTCCCATAATTGTCGCACTTGACTAGAGTTTAACGTTTGAGCTTATGTGTGATGTTAGTGATCATGCAGTAGGAGTCGTTCTTGGGCAAAGGAAGAAGAAGAAGTTGCATGTCATCCATTATGTTAGTCGTACCTTAAATGATGCGCAACTCAACTATGCCACCACTAAAAAGGAGCTCCTGGCTATTGTTTTTGCATTTGATAAATTTAGAGCATATTTGTTAGGAGCTAAAACAATAGTCTATACTGATCATTCAGCTATTAAATATTTTCTTGAAAAGAAAGATGCAAAGCCTAGACTAATTTGTTGGGTTCTTCTCTTATAGGAATTTGATTTGGAGATTCATGACAAGAAACAAACTGAAAACCTTGTGGCTGATCACCTTTCCAGGCTTGAGTTGGGGAAGCAAGAAAAAGAAGAGGTTCAAATCAATGAAGACTTTCCCCATGAACATCTCCTTCTCTTAGCAAATAAGCAAGCTCCATGGTATACTGATATAGTGAATTTTCTTGCTTGTAAAATTCTTCCTCCTAATCTTTCTTAATAGCAAAAGAAAAAATTTTTCCATGATGTGAAATTCTATTATTAGGAGGACCCTTTCCTATTCAAATATTATAATGACCAACTCTTTAGAAAGTGTTTGCCGGAGGAAGAGATGGAGAGTGTACTTAAACATTGTCATACTTTTGATTGTGGAGGACATTTTGGAGGAAACAAAAAAGCGACATAAGTGCTAGAAAGCGGGTTGTATTGGCCAAACTTATTTAAACATGCTTTTAACTTTGTTCGTCCTTGTCATTGTTGCCAAAAGTTAGGTAATATCTCCAAGAGACATGAGATGCCATTGAACAACATTCTTGAAGTGGAGATCTTTGATGTTTGGGGATTGGATTTCATGGGACCATTCCCATCTTCCTATTCCAATCAATACATCTTGGTGGAGGTGGATTATGTGTCTAAATGGGCGGAAGCCATTGCTTTACCTAACAACTATGCCAAGAGCGTGATGAACTTCATCAAGAAATAAATCTTTACGCGCCATGGTACTCCTCGAGCAATTATCACAGATGGAGGTAAGCATTTTTGCAATAAGTATCTTGATTCTCTCCTTGCAAAATATGGTGTTACTCATCGTGTAGGTACCCCTTACCAGTGGCATTCATCGTCTAGTCCTTAGGGATTGGGCGGCGGGTGTTACATGAAGCTTGGAGATCGCGCGAAGAAGTTTTCTGGTGATCTGAGTCGTTTTCGGCAATTCCACGCGCAGAGGTTGGTTGCGATCAGTTCCTTTCCACCTCTTGAACGTTTTCCCTTCGTCAATTGTAGGCTAGAGGCTCGATCAATGAATCTGCCATGGACGACAGTGGCGAGGTGATCTTCTAAGGTCATTTCTAGCCAAATAAGTCAGTAGAAGTATGAATTGATCACGGATTCGGAGTCCCCATGGAATTTCGAACATTTTGGTGTAAAGATCGCCTAATTTTAGGCAGTCACGTTTTCCCGACCACCGTATATGGTAGCGTCTACGGTGGTTGAGTGATCGGTCGGCGACGGTCTAGCAAGACACCCGAGAGACAGAATATCGCATTTTGCACACTGGACCCAAATCCAAACTCCGATTTTTGATGGTATAGTTTATGTTTCAGTCGTTTAAATTTGATATAAAATTCAAGTTAGAAATTTATTATTATTGGGTTAAATTTGCTTAAATAAAATTAAGTGAATTACATGGAAAGTTAATTGTGAAATGAATTTCTAAATTCATTAGTGAAATTAGGCAATTTAAGAGAATTGCAAATAAAAGTGATAAGAACTTATGAGTTGGTAGAAAAATGTAAAATAGGGACAATTAAATTGTTATTAAGCAAGTTAAAGACAACTTAATTATAAAGAAAATGTATTATAAGGTTGAAGTTGTAATTGAAATATATTGAGAATGGAGGATGGGAAATTGAATTGTTTTACCTGAAGGATGGACGTTTTATTGTTGCTATAAATGTGAACTTGGGCAAACAAATAATAAATAAATTACTACCAAAATTTTGATTGAAAAGAAAAGCTTATTCAAGAATTAAGTTATTATATAAGATAACAGAATTATGCTATTAAATAAGGAGATAAATTAATGGAGAAATAAATTAGCCAGTCAATGCACAATTAGATTGTATTTAATTGAATTC
Source organism: Jatropha multifida (assembly GCA_948099535.1). NCBI lineage: Eukaryota > Viridiplantae > Streptophyta > Magnoliopsida > Malpighiales > Euphorbiaceae > Jatropha > Jatropha multifida. The sequence goes on along the minus strand of CANUEX010042894.1, from coordinate 1,196 downwards.
AAAATGAAGTATTTGACAATTGGAATTTTAAATAATATTTTGAGAATAAACAAATTAAGGGGGTTGAGGATTTTTTTTATTGTAAAATCATATGTTGTAGTATTTGCTGATTTAAATAAATGGATTGAAATAAAATTATGATTTCATTAGTTCTTAAAGAAAAAAAACAAATTTAATTATGTGTTAAAGATATATGGAATTGAAAGACTAAATAAGTTTATGGAAGATCAAATTAAATGATCTACTAAGAATGTAGATTTATAACATTTAAGGAAAATATAGAGTAAATGTGAAATATGAATAAAAATGTTAAGAAATTCAAATATCAATAAAGAATGGAATAGAGAACTGAAAAATACTGTACAAATTGTATATAGGTTGGGATAAACCACAGAAATGGAATAGAGTCAATAATTAATAAATAAAGGCTAGTGCAGCCTTTCACGCCAGGTTAGTGCAATACTAACGTTTTCATTTAATTAAAGTTTATTTTATTATTTTCATATATATATATTTTTGCGATGTGAGTTATTTTCTTAAAAAGGAATTATTGAAGTTATTACAATATTATTTTATGGATTTTCAAAGAAATGATATATTAATTGATATGATATGATTTTTAAATAATTTTATGAATTGATTGAAATTCTATTTTATGAAAATGATGATTATTGGACACTTATTAATTAATGTTTGAGTGGTGGCTATGAATGATATTTTATGATATCTGTAAGCAAAATAAGGAAAGAACAAGTTATATGTGAAATATTCTGAATAAGCAAAAATGATAAGTTTTGGGCTCTAATATACTTAGTGTGAATGTGTTGTATGATCTGATTTATTCTGGTACATGAGCATGCTCGGGTTTTAAGACTTTCTGTTATATGAAAGCTATGATCATATGCTAGGCTCTGGATGCCTTATGAATAAGTAAACGCGCTTATTATTATGTGTGGAGCTTTCACAGGCCATTAGGGCCACTTTCGCAAGCCTCATTTCTGTTATTCTGAAATCTTATCTACTTCATTTTCTCCTAAGTGTATCTAAGCCCCATATGTAAGAATTTGTTTTTAAGAAAATTAAGATAATAAGTTTTGTTATATGAATTGGGTTATTATATGTTCTTAATTAAAAGGAATATGTGGCATTGGTAGTTAGTAGATTTATATTATATTAATTTGAGGAATGGATTTTTA
>CANUEX010042867.1:0-14421 GCA_948099535.1 Jatropha multifida | reverse complement strand
ATGGTTATTCAATAAATTTTCGGGCGAACCAAAATGATTTTCGATCCCCATAATATTACGTGGCGTAATATTATTGGCTAATAATTTACAATTTAAATTTAAATGGAAATGTTTCGAAATAAAAATTTCAGGGTATTATAGGCTGTGCGTGAAAGAGAGGAGCCAGAGATGCAGTAGAGCTCCTGTGGTGGTCCGGCGGCGCTGCAGGTGGCTGGCGTCGCGTAGAGAGGGAGACAGAGACAGAAAGCGGCAGGGAGAGAGAAAGAGGAAGAGAGAGAGAAGCTGGAGCTAGAGCTTGAGGCGTGGCTGGTGGTTGTGGCGTGGTGGTCGGCACAGTGGAGAGAGTGGCTGAAGATAGTGAGAGCGAAAGAGAGAGTGAGTTGAGAGGGAGAGGTGAATGTCGATGAAGAAGGAGAGAAGGAAAATAAAAAGAAAAGAGGTAAAAGAAACAAAAGAAAGAAGGAAAAAGAAAAAGAAAAAGAAAAGAAAAGAAAAATAATAAAGTTAAAATTATTAATAAAAACAAACCGTCCAACGTTAGGTTGTCGGGGAGAAAAAAATAATAACGCACAGTATTTTTCAAAAATATTCGATTCGGGTCTAATTTTAATTAATTCGATCCAATAAAAAAAATTGGTTCGATTTTTATTCGATTAACGGTTGCTCGATTAATTTTAGGGAGAATCAAAATAGTTTTCGGTCCCGATAATATTACGTGGCGTAATATTATTAGCTCATAATTTAATGATTAAATTTAAATGGGAATTATTTTGAAATAAAAATTTCGGGGTATTACACTCTGCTTGCTGCTGTGATCTCTCTTTATATAGACTCCATAGGGTGCCTTCCAATCCAAGTAGGAAACTGATTTGAATTGGACTCCTTTCTATTTAGGAGTCTCTTTTCATCAGGCTGGGATTGAGCAATGCTTGAGATGAGCCCTTTTAGTATTTCCATGCAGCCGATGCAAAGGCCATGCCCATGTCACAAATATACACAGGCTGAGTAACAAAATTTGACCCGATTGACTTTCCAGTAGGTGCCATGGCCGTCGCACTGTATGGCCTACCCGTTTACTTTTCTAACTCTGCCATGTTGAGCCTCTAGACTTAGAATTTCAGCTCCAACCTTCTTTGATGTGATTTTTGGCTATTTTCCTGCTAAAAACCCTTCAAATCAATCTTATCAAGAACCACGAAAACTTACTAAAAATATAAATAAATCTAAGTGAAAAATAAATCAAAGTAATAAAAAATATTAAAATTTCTAATAAAAACTAAGCTAGAAATACTATAGAAATATGGCCTATCAAAATTCCTCAAACTTAAACCATTGTTTGCCCTCAAACAATAAAATTAAAACAAAACAAAACTAGCTTAATAAGGTTGGAGATAATTATTCACAAACTTAAAAATATCAAAAATCTATTAACATGAAAATAAATCAAGTGTTTTCTATGCTAGCTATATTTTTGCAAAAATTCAAACTCTTAACAAAACACATTTTCTAGTATGAATATAAATTATCAAGACTTTAACACCAACAATTGATCAAATCATAATAGAGAACATATGAATTTTCACAAAACTTATTAACCTTTGAAATATAGATGATGAATTAAAGTTCAACATTCCCATAGGCAAAATTAGTTATCCCTTCTCCACAATATGAAGTGCTACACCATTATCAAGATCAAAAGGTCTTTTACTAGGGTTGTAATGGTGCTTATGGGGTTGATTTAGTTAAGTCAAAAGAAACGGATATAGAAAATCAAAGAGTGCAAAAATGTATAATATCAAGATTTTGATTTCATAAGAACATATAACTTATTCGCAATGGGAGATTTTCTTGGAATTTCTTCACTAGCTTAGAGATGCTTTTGGCAAGGTCTTTTTGTAATATTTGAGTAATTTCTTCCTTGCTTAAGATTTCCCCAAACTTGAATTTTTGATTCAACTTTATTTTTCTTTTTCTTAGGGTGCTCCTCTTTTTTTTTTTTAATTTCTCCACTTACTAGTGTTTTCAAAAAATATATCTCCCTTTTTATTTTCTTGCTATCTTCCTATAAGATCAAATATTTTAACTATACATGATCACACTTCGGGTAAAAGTTTAAACAATTAGGTTTAAATGGCTAGGTTTTAATATGGGTAACAAGAAAAATGTTGGGTAATAGGCTTCAAATTAGTTGCATTGGTTATAAATAACTTATGGTGGTCTAGGCTAAACTATGTAGTTTAACAAAGAATGCCTAAATTATCTCTATCTAATGTGAGCACTTTAAAAATTTTATCTGAAAAGAATTTTCAATTTTGTTTTAGGAATTCCAAGGTTAATTAAATTTTGATCAAAACATATATATATCTATCATAATAATTTCAAAAATGGTTGTTTACATCTTAAAAACAAATATTCACACAAGAAATATTATTAAGTTAAAAGTTCAAATTTAAACTAAAACATGCCATAATAGAAAAAAACTAAATTTATAATCAAATTATTAAATTATGATAATTTTTAATCTTGCTTATAATAATTCCAACCACATTAAACCAATAAAAGAGCAAAAATTTTAACTAAAATTTCCCTTCTCCAACTTAATCTAGCACATTGTCCTCAATGTGAAAAAAATCAAATGATTACCCAAACTTAAATTCATGCCTCAACACATAATGGAAAATTTATGAAAGAAAGATGGTATGATAACCTGTTACCACCATTGGATTGAGAAATACAATGAAAGATGTAAGATGAAATAGAATGCAATGGCTAGAAGCTGAAAAAGAGAGAAACTAAATAAAAGATAGTTAGTTTAGAAAATAAATAATTCAAATGAAACCCAACTAAAACATAATTAAAAACAGAATTCAAAAGAACACATAGATAATGACTAAAAGTAACAAATGAAGCAAGGCCTCAATCTGTAGGAGGAGGAGGCGGAGGAGGCTGTAGCATTTGGATTATCGTTTGGAGCTAGTTAGTCAATCCCGTATATTGTTGTTGCATGGTCTCAGGACGGGAATCGATGCTTCCATAAGATATGTCCAAACTAGTGAAACGATCGGACATTGTTGTCTCCATTCACTCCATTCGACTATCGAACAAGTCCATTCGAGAGAGGATGCGAGCTAACACCTCATCGGTCTCAGCCTATGCTGTTGCATGAGAAAGACCTACACTAAAAAAAGAAGAAAATATAGGAGGTAAACCCCCTATGTTAGCTTCTCCACCTTCGTCTCCATCTCCAGCCTCTCCTTCCTCCGAAACATCCTCTCTAACTTCCGGTTGTTCATCCATCCCAACCAAATGATATGTATCACCATGCCTAACTACCATTCTCATTCCCAACATCATATCAATGTCCAACCGGGTGTTCTTTCCATTGTCTAGCACTGCATAGGGAGACCTATCCAGGTTAAATGCCCTAAGGTATATCCCGATCCTTGTAACAAAACTCCCCAAAACTATACTACCCGTGTTTCCTCTCGCAACTTTTCTCCACCTTACACCCAACAAATATCCTACATTCAATCTAATGCCATTGTCAATAGCCCATAGAAAATACAATTCATTCACCCTAACTACACCATCACTTTCCATCCTCCCGATCCTTGTAACAAAACTCCCCATAACTATACTACCCGTGTTTCCTCTTGCAACTTTTCTCCACCTTACACCCAATAAATATCCTACATTCAATCTAATGCCATTGTCAATAGCCCATAGAAAATACAATTCATTCACCCTAACTATACCATCACTTTCCCTCCTACCAAAAATTATATGGGCTAAAAACCTATGAATGTAACGGTAGGCCGGGTTTCTAAGGTTAGAAGCTTTGGCACCTTTAGAGTTGTAACCATGTAAACCCGTAAGTCATTCCCATGCATAATTTTCACCAAAATTTGAGGGCACACAACAACTAGCATCTTCAGTAGGAAAACCAAAAATATGACTAAGTTCATCAATGGTTAGTTCATGTCTCCTACCACTAAGGTGAAAGGCTATTTTGGACTCAACAGTTTCTATGGCAAGATAAATGTATGAGGCATATGTGCTTAAAAATTCAAGAGTTAAAGGTGCATACACATAATCCTTCATAGTGATAAAACTACCCCACCCAATCTTATATAATGGCTCAATCACTACATCCCTTAAACCCAATAAACTCCAAGCATGTTCATCAATAAATTTGTTTGGAATCATAGGCTTTGAGACAAGAATATTGTACCTTTCAATTTCATCCAGGTTGGACAGTGGGAATGGTGGTGGTGGATTCTTCAGTGGTGGTGTGGTGGTTGTTTTTCTCCCTATTGGTGGAATTTGCACGGGAACCGGAGCATTTGATTGTGCTCTTGAAGAGGATGAAGTTCTATCTTTTGGGTGCCATAGGTGAGAGATTTGGTGAAGAGAGAGAGAAAAGAGGAGAAGAAAAAAGAACATGATGGTGGTTTTGGAGGTTTCTAGAGAGAGAATATTAAGAGAGTGTGGCTATGGATGTTTGTAGAGAGAGGATTCAAAATAGAGGAGTTAGGGTGAGAAAACGTACCTCTTTAAAAGGGACCCCGCGTTTGCCACGGGCATGGCTTGGTGGTGCCGCTGCCGTGGAAAGCCTTCTCCTTAGACGACTACGAGCTGGGCACGCCACGCCTTAGACGACTACGAGCTGGGCACGCCACGGGTGTGGCGTGTGCCCATGGAATGCCCTGCCTCCTCTTGCATAATTGGGCTAGGGCGGGACACGGGCATAGCGTGTGCCACGCCCTACCCGTGGACTGATCTGTAAGTTTTTTTTATTTTTGCTAGGCAATCCACAGGCGTGGTGTGTGCCACGGCCTAGCTGTGGAGTGCTCTGAATGTCATGGGATTTTTGTGCTGTGGTCTATCCAACGTCGCTCCTATGCCACGAGCGTGGATCCCTCTGTCTCTCCATGCCCTTTTTTCTCCTTGTTGGACGCCATAGGCGTGGCATTTTACACGGCCAGCCCGTGGAGTCCACTGCCTCTCCAGCTCTTTTTAGTGTTTTTAAGCCATGGGCGTGGCATTTTACATGGCCAACCCGTGGATCTCCCTGACTTCAGTCCCTAAGTTCCTAAAAATGCAAAAATTAACACTTTTAAGCTTGGGTAATTGAGTTAGATCATAAAATTATTCGAACAAAACAAATCAATGCTACTAAAACTATACAAAGAAGAAAAATTTATTCAAAACCAAAATAAAATATGGGTTGTCTCCCACAAGTGCTTTTATTTAGTGTCATTAAGCTCGACTCATTACTCCCTTTCTTTCAAGTGAGGCTCATTGCGGTTTTGACTGGATCAAAAACTTCATGTTAGTGAACCTTCAATCTTTGAGTGTTAACATTGAAGCTTCGATCTCCATCAATATTCTCAACCGCTCCATGTGAAAAAATTTCTTTTATGACGAAGGGTTCGAACCATCGAGAACGCAATTTACTTAGAAAATGACGAAGTTTAGAGTTATAAAGTAATACCTTTTGTCCGACTCTTAGAGCCCGTAAAATAATATGCATGTCAGGCCACTTTTTGATTCGGTCCTTGTAAATTCTGGCACTCTCATAGGCATGCATCCTCATTTCATCCACCATGTTCAATTGAAGTGCTCTCTTTTTCCCTACCTCTTTGGTATTGAAATTTAAGAACTGTATCATTTAATACGCTTTTTGTTCCAACTCAACAGGTAGATGACAAGCCTTACCATAGACCATTTGATATGGAGACATCCCGATTGGTATTTTAAATGTAATCCTATTGGGCCCAAAGTGCATCATCAAGTTTTTTGGACCAATCCTTTCTCGATTGACCAACTGTAGTCTCAAAAATCTTTTTTTTCTCCTCTATTAGTTACCTCAACTTGCCCACTTATTTATGGATGGTAAGGGGTACTTACACGATGAGTAACATCATATTTTGCAGGGAGAGAATCAAGATACTTATTGCAAAATTGCTTACCTCCATCTGTGATAATTGCTCGAGGGGTACCATGGTGTGTAAAGATGTATTTCTTGATGAAGTTCATCACGCTCTTGGCATCGTTGTTAGGTAAAGCAATGGCTTCCGCCCATTTAGACACTTAATCCACCGCCACTAGGATGTATTGATTGGAATATGAAGATGGGAATGGTCCCATAAAATCTAGTCCCCTAACATCAAAGATCTCCACTTCAAGGATATTGTTCAATGGCATCTCATGTCTCTTGGAGATATTACCTAACCTTTAGCAACGATCACAAAGACGAACAAAGTTAAAAGCATCTTTAAATAAGTTATGCCAATACAAACCGCTTTCTAAGACCCTTGCTGCAGTTTTGTTTCCTCCAAAATGTCCTCCACATTCAAAAGTATGACAATGTTTAAGTACACTCTCCATCTCTTCCTCCGGCACACACTTTCTAAAAAGTTGGTGATTACAATATTTGAACAAGAATGGGTCCTCCCAATAATAGAATTTAACATCATGGAAAACTTTTTCTTTTGTTGGTAAGAAAGATTAGGGGGAAGAATTCTACAAGCAAAAAAATTCACTATATCAGCATACCATGGAGCTTGCTTATTGCTATGAGAAGGAGATGCTCATGGGGGAAGTCTTCATTAATTTGAACCTCTTTTTTTTCTTCCTTACCCAACTCAAGCTTGGAAAGGTGATCAGCCACAAGATTCTCAGTTCCTTTCTTGTCACAAATCTCCAAATCAAATTCCTGGAAGAGAAGAACCCAACGAATTAGTTTAGGCTTTGCATCTTTCTTTTCAAGAAAATATTTAATAGCTAAATGATCAGTATAGACTATTGTTTTAGCTCCTATTAAATATGCTATAAATTTATCAAATGCAAAAACAATAGTCAGGAGCTCCTTTTTAGTGGTGGCATAGTTGAGTTGCGCATCATTTAAAGGTCGATTAGCATAATAAATGACATGAAACTTCTTCTCCTTCCTTTGCCCAAGAATGGCTCCTACAGCATGATCACTAGCATTACACATAAGCTCAAACGGTAAACTCCAGTCAGGTGCGGCAATTATGGGAGTTGAAATCAATTCCTTCTTTATCCTCTTAAAGGCAATTAAACACTCTTCATTAAAACTAAAATCAACATCTTTAACTAATAAATTACAAAGAGGTTTAGTGATTTTTGAGAATCCTTGATGAATCTCCTGTAAAATTTGGCATGTCCAAGAAAATTTCTAACTCCTTTTATTGAATTTGGAGGTGGTAGCTTTTCAATCACTTCAATCTTTGCCTTGGCTACCTCAATTCCTTTTTCAGAAATCCGGTGCCCTAAAACAATACCTTCACTAACCATAAAATGACATTTTTCCCAATTCAAAACAAGGTTAGTGTCCTCACATTGTTGTATTACAAGAGAAACATTATGAAGACAAGAATCAAAAGAAGACCCAAACACAAAAAAATCATCCATAAAAACCTCAATGAGTTTCTCAACCATGTTAGAAAATATGGACATCATACACCTTTGAAAAGTCGCAAGTGCATTGCATAATCCAAAAGGCATTCTTCTATATGTAAAAGTACCATAGGGGCAAGTGAAAGTGGTCTTTTCTTGATCCTCAAGGGCTATGGTAATTTAAAAATATCCCAAATAACCATCTAGAAAGTAATAGTAAGGATATCCTGCAAGTCTTTCAATCATTTGATCAATGAAGGGTAAAGGAAAGTGGTCTTTATGTGTTGCTTTATTCAATTTACGATAATCAATACATACACACCAACCTGTGACAGTTCTAATAGGAATCAATTCATGATTATTATTAGACATAACTGTCATACCTCCTTTCTTGGGAACAACTTGCACAGGGCTTACGCAACTACTATCCAAAATTGGATAAATAATTCCTGCACCTAAGAGTATAATGATTTCGGCTTTGACTACTTCCTTCATGTTTGAATTCAATCTTCTTTAGTGCTCAATTGTAGGCTTGTAGTCATCCTCCATCAGGATCTTATGCATGCACACACTTGGATTTATTCCCTTCAAATCTGAAATTGACCATCCTAAGGCTTTTTTAATACTTCCTTAAAACCTGCAACAATCTTTCCTCTTGATCAAGTGACAAGTGAGAGGAAATAATAACAGGAAAAGAATTTTTATCACCTAAGAAAGCATATTTAAGATGAGAAGGAAGCTGTTTTAGTTCTTGCTTTGGAGGTTCGCTCTCTTCCTTACTTTTGATGTTTTGTTCATTAATGTTATTAATATTTTTAGCATGTAAAGTGTCATCCACACAATTATCAACAACATCAATTCTAAAAAAATCACCAAAATCCATAGGAAGCTTGCTAGATTTTAGAACATCAAAAACAACTTCCTCTAACCTACCTTTAGAGTCAACTTACCATCATGAACATCAATCAAAGCTCGTGCGGTTGCAAGGAAAGGTCTTCTAAGAATGAGGGATCCTTCTCTATCTTCATCAATGTCAAGAATAATAAAATCAATAGGAAAAATAAACTTACCTACCTTGATGAGTACATCCTCCACAATTCCCCTTAGATATTTGATCAAACGATCTGCTACTTATAGAGACATCCTTGTTGGTTTCAACTCTCCCATCCCTAGCATTTTAAAGACTTCATAAGACATAAGATTAATACTTGCACCTAAATCAGCTGAAGCCTTATTAAAATCAAGATTTTCAATATTACAAGGTATAGAAAAACTCCCTGGATCCTTTAACTTAGGAGGTAATTTATTTTGAATGATCGCACTACACTCCTCCGTTAACATTACTGTTTCTTGATCATCAATCTTCCTTTTCTTGCGCAAAATCTCCTTCAAAAATTTTGCATAACTGGGCATTTGAGCAAGAGCTTCAGCAAAAGGAATATTTATTTGAAGCTTTTTGAACACATCAAGAAATTTGAGGAAGCTTTTGTCATCCTTGGACTGTTTGAGTCTTTGAGGAAAAGGAATAGGTGGAACATAAGGTTTTACCTCCTCTTTCTCCTCAAGATCAATGATAGGAATGTCTTTCTTCTCTTTCCTTCCTTCTTTCTTTCTCATGGGTTCCCCCAATTCTTTTTCGCTCCTTAAAGTAATGGCATGTACCTATTCTTTAAAGTTTTTCCCAGTATTGCTAGGTAATGTACCTTGAGGTCTTGAGGCCATCATGCTTGCAAATTGTCCATATTGGATTTCCAAATTCCTAATTGTTGCTTGTTGGATTTTGTGATTTTCCCTAGTTTCATTCATAAATTCCATGTGAGATTTAGAAAGAGTAGTAAGTAGATCGTCATGTACCTTTTTCTCTTGTGGAGGAAAGCCTAGTGGTGGATTCAAGGCGTTGTTAGGATTCCCATATGAAAGATTAGGGTGATTTCTCAACCTATTGTCATAAGAATTGGAATATGGGTAATTCTTCCTTCCTTGATTCATCACGTAATTGGCTTGCTCCAAATTTTGAGGATTCATATTATCCAGTATGAATTCCCCAACTCCATGTTGACCATTACACCTATCACAAACTTGCATAATAAAATTAACAAAATTAGTGGTCCACCTTGGCATTGAGTGCGATTATAGCATCAATCTCATAGACTCCTACAGTCTTCTTCCTTTTCAAGGTATTTTGGTAATGGCTATTGCTTGCCATCTCTTCTATCAAATCATAGGCTTCATCAATCCCTTTCCTTTCAAAGGATCCTCCAGCAGCTGCATCCAAAGTAATCTTAATATTAGGAGATAATGCATTATAGAAAGTTTGTACCTAGAGCCACTTAGGTAGAGCATGATGTGGGAACTTTCTCAACAAGTCCTTGAATCTTTCCCAAGCTTCATACAAGCTTTCTTGATCATGATGGGAAAAAGTAATGATCTCATAGAGCAGCTTGGTGGTCTTTAAAGATAGAAAGAATTTTGCCAAAAATTTTCTAGCTAGCTCATCCCATATGGTAAAACTTTCTGTAGGGCACAATTGTAACCAAGCATGTGCCTTATCTATCAAGGTGAAAGGAAATAATCTCAACCTAATAGCATCCTCAGAAACTCCATTTTGCTTAAAGGTATCACAAATCTCCAAGATATTTGTGATATGGGCATTTGGATCCTCACTAGGTAACTCTCCATATTGGATTGAGGTAGAAAGCATTTGAATAATGGCAGGTTTAATCTCAAAATTATTAGCTTCTACCCTAGGCCTGATAATACTAGAGGTGGTTCCTTGGAGAGAAGGAGTAGTGTAATCACGCAGAGTGCGAGCAGGATTTCTCCGATTTTGTTCCATCTGGTGTTGGACTAATTTCTGTTCCACTTGCTTCACAAAATCATATATCTCTTATTCTAGTCTAGCCATGGTTGTTTGTCTTCGCTGTTCACGTTCTCGATTCCTTTTCGCAGCATTGTTCCGTCGACCAATCCTTTCAATTTCTGGATAAAAAACTAAAGGTTCACTACCTTAAGAACGTATTTGCATAAACACCTAAAAGAATCTTTTAGAAAAATTAAAATACCAAAAAAACAAATGTATAAATTAATAATAGATTAATTAGTATTGATATTTGTAATGCCAATCCTTGGCAACAGAGCCAAAAACTTGACAGCAATTTTTTGCAAGTGCACAAAATCGCAACAAGTAATAAAGAGTGAGTAAAGTATCGCCCCACGAAAATTGTATACCAAGTACCAAAATTATTTTAATCTATTATTATTTAAACGAATATAAAGAGGATATTTGTAAAAGTAAAGTAAAATAAAATAAAATAGTAGAAAAGAATTCAAACAAGAATAATTGATAAAAACAAATCAAGGTTTAAAAGCTACTAGAGATATTGACTTCACTTAACTCTATCCAATTTATTTTATTAGTTTGCTAATCAATTTCAATTGTTTAAGTAGGGGAAACAACCCTAGAGTCACTAACAAGCTCTCCTGATGTATTATTAACTATTTTAATCCATTAATTGCTTATCTCCTAATAGTGCAACCAAATATGAATTAAATCATTAAGTTTTATGGTTTGTTCAAGAATTCATAACTTAAGGTTATTAAATTATGAAAACCTCCCATGAGTCAAGCCATATAGCTTCCGCATCAAGTTATTATTCCCATGTAATTTATTACCCTTTTCTTATCCAAAAAACCTTCTTCTGATAGTGATTAATGGAATAAATCATCTAGGGGATAAAATTTACCTGGAAGCATTAAGTTCAATAATAAATTATAACCTGAACAAAGAAAAACAAATATAATATCATAAATTGGGGTAGAAGTTAAGCTACATCAATTCCTACTATGGGAGTTTAGTTCGACATAATATTTAAACAAAACTCAATAAAATCTGAAAATAATTCCATAAATAATAAGAATTAATGGAAATAAAATAAGATCGAGAGTTTAGAGATAAAAACTAGTCAAACAATAGCATAGCCGGCTTCCTTGATTATATACACAACTTGATTGCTTGAACTCTTTCGAAGAGAGAAAAACTAAGAAAAGAATAGAATCTAGATTTGAGATCTATTATTCAATAACCAATTAGATTGATGCTTTGCTTGTTGCTGTGATCTCTCTTTATATAGACTCCACAGGGTGTTTTTGAATCTGAGTAGGAAACTGATTTGAATTGGACTCCTTTCTATTTAGGAGTCTCTTTTCATCAGGTTGGGCTTGAGCAATGCTTGAGATGAGCCCGTTTAGTATTTCCATGCAGCCCATACAAAGACCATGCCCATGTCACAAATTTACATGGGCTGAGTAACAAAATTCGGCCCGATTGACTTTCCAGTAGGTGCCACAGCCGTGGCACTATATGGCTTGCCCGTGTACTTTTCTGACTTGGCTATGTTGAGCTTTTAGGCTTCCAATTTCAGCCCCAACCTTCTTTGACGCGATTTTTGGCTATTTTCCTGCTAAAAATCCTTCAAATCAAGCTTACCAAGAATCATGGGAACTTACTAAAAATATAAATAAATCTAAGTGAAAAATAAGTCAAAGTAATAAAAAAATAAAATTCCTAATAGAAACTAAGCTAAAAATACTATAAAAATATGGCCTATCAAAATTCCTCAAACTTAAACCATTGTTTGCCCTCAAACAATATAATTAAAACAAAAAAAAACTACCTTTATAAGGTTGGAGATAATTATTCACAAACTTAAAAATATCAAAAATCTATTAACATGAAAATAAATCAACTGTTTTCTATGCTAGCTATATTTTTGCAAAAATTCAAACTCTTAACAAAACACATTCCCTAGTATGAATATAAATTATCAAGACTTCAACACCAATAATTTATCAAATCATGATAGAGAACATATGAATCCTCACTATGCGAGCCGCATCAAGGTGGACGACTTGACTGAAAATCCTCGTTATGCAAGACACGTTACGCTAGATGACTTGGTTGAAAATCCTCGCTAAACTACTTAGTTAAAAATCCTCGCTGCGCGAGGCGCTTAACGCTGGACGACTTGGTTGTAAATCCTAACTACACGAGGCACGGCACGCTGGACAACTTGATTGAGAATCCCCACTGTATAAGGTGCATCTGCTAGATGGCTTGATTGAGAATCCTCCACTATGAAAGGGGAATCCGCTGGATGACTTGATTGAGAATCCTTATTACGGGAGGTGCGACACACTGGAAGGCTTGATTGAAAATTCTCGTTGTGCGAGGCGTGTCACCCTGGATGACTTGGTTGAAAATACCCACTGTGGGAGGTGCATCACACTATATGAATTGACTAAAAATCCTCACTGTACGAGGTGCGTCACACTGGATGACGTGACTGAAAATCCTCGCTCTACTAGGTTTATCACACTGGATGACTCGATTGAAAATTCTCACTGCGTGAGGTGCGTCACGCTAGATGACTTGACCAAAAATCTTTACTAAGCGTCACGCTAGACAACTTGGTTTAAAATCCTCACTGCACGAGGTGCTTAACGCTGGATGACTTAGTGGTAAATCCTCACCTCACGAGGCGCAGTATGTTGGACGACTTGATTGAGAATCCCCACTGTGTGAGGTGTGTCTGCTAGATGACTTGATTGAGAAATCGCACTACAGAAGGGACGTCCACTAGATGACTTGATTGAGAAGCCTCACTATGGGAGGCACGTCATGCTGTAAGGCTTGATTGAAAATCTTCACTACGCGAGGCGCGTCATGCTGGACAACTTGGTTGAAAATCACCGCTACAGGAGGTGTGTCACGCTGGACCACTTAGTTGAAAATTATCGTTGTGCAAGGAGCGTCACACTGGACTAGTTGACTAAAAATCCTCTCTGCGCGAGGTGCGTGACGCCGAATGACTTGGTTGACAATCTTCATTGTGTGAGGCGAGTCACGTTGGACTACTTGGTTGAAAATCCTCACTACACGAGGCAGGTCACGCTAGATGACTTGATTGAGAATTCCTACTGCGTGAGGTGCATGTGCTGGAAGACTTGATTGGGAATCCCCACTATGTGAGGTACGTCTATTGGACAATTGGATTGAGAATCATCACTGTGTGAGGCACGTCGCGCTGGATGACTTGGTTCAAAATATTTGCTACGCGAGGCACGTCACGTTGGACAACTTAACTGTAGATTCTTGTTGCATGAGGCGCGTTCGCTCAACAACTAGATTGAAAATCCTCGCTGCACGGGCACGTTATGCTGGATGACTTGGTTGAAAATCCTCGTTGTGCGAAGTGTATCCGTTAGACAGCTTGACTAAAAATCCTCGCTCCGCGAGGCACGTCATGTAACAGTCTAATTTTTTGGTGTCGTCAATAGTGATTTACCGGTCTGTGAATAGTACCATCAGTTTGGGACGTGGTATTATTTCGGTCCGAAAAAATTACTACATGTGTCTGATATTCTATTCAATTTTTTTGGAGCATGTTTACATGATTTAGATGGGTAGAGAATATTTTATGAATATTTTTGGAGAATTGTGGCAACTAACGAATATTATTTTTTTTGTGGTATATTAAGGAATGAATGGTGAATTATTTTTGAGAAGTTAATTTAATTAATTTGTGGAGTTAAGTAATATTTAGAAATGAATTATCTGAGGAATATTTAGAGCTATTGGATGATATTACCTAAGACTTGATCTTGGCCATTGATTTAGCATAAAATTAGAAGCAAAGTTTGACTTTGCTACTTAAGTCACCAACACTTTCTCTCTCCTCCCATCTTCTTCTTCCACACCATCTTCATCTTCATCTTCATTTTCCTCCTCCATTTCTTCCATTTTCTTACCACAAATCACCACCAAAAAACCCAATTAAACCATAGAAATGAGATTAATCCTTAAGAAATAAGTAGTAGAAGCTTGAATTTGGAGTTCCTAAGCTTTGGATTAGAAGTTGCCATTGAAGGAGGTGAGTTGTAATTTTTGGATTTTGTAATTTATTAAGTAAAACTCTAGGATTAGCCATGAAATTAATGCAT
>CANUEX010042841.1:0-18747 GCA_948099535.1 Jatropha multifida | reverse complement strand
ATGAAAATATTTCTAATGTATACATATTCTATGATTTTGAAATAGTTTGGTATGATTTACATAATTTGATATTTTTATATGATTTAAGGATTTAAGTTTCATAATTTGAGTGTGTTGCTTAGGCAACATTTATTCTATTTTTATTTATATATGATTTAGCACCACTGAGTGATATACTCAGCGCGTCGATTTCTATCACGCGCAGGTTAGGGACAATGGGTGCTACACGAGGATCAGAGACTTAGCATGAGAGAAGGAAAATTTATCTTGGGTAGGAGATGTATAGGGTATATTATGGCATGTATAAAAATATTGTAAGAGATTGAATTATATATATTGAGTTTGTAAATTAATGAGATTTATGATTAATTAAGAAGTTTTATCTTATTGTGAATTTATGGTGTGCAATTATTTATAATTAATTTTTTGAATGAATGGTAATATAATATGATAGAACCTAAGTTGATTGATGGGAGTATTTAGAAGTGTTGTGTGACCTATTATGTTGATTTGGAGTTTTGGGGTTTGGAGGAATTAATATTGGAAGTGTTTCTGTTTTCTTTGTGTGGCAAGTTAACTTTTAGGGGAAATTCTTGCGAATTTTTCGTAGGAATTTCCTTAAGCTTTTGTTTTAAAAAAAATATTACTTGCCTCCTCATGAAAACCTAACCACTTCTAATACATGATTTAGAATTATTAAGGAAGATAAGACGATGCTTCGGCACTGAATGTGGAGCTCATCGTCGGGTCCTCCAAGATTCGGCGGTGGGTGTTATAAAAAGCCTCAAATCCAACCTGAGCTCCTCAGATATCCAAAGCCTCAAACCTGATATGAGCACCTTACATCACAAGAAAAGCCTTAGTCAGACCTAAGCACTTCCATTTCCAAGACTGGGGGCAATGCCCGAGTCATGCCCTCAAATCTTGGCTAGTGCATTGCTTCCAGCTCCACTAAATCCTCAAACTAGACTTGAGCACCCCAAACACCTAAAGCCTCAAACCAGATCTGAGTATACCTACCAAAAACCTCAAACCCTAACCTAAGTACAAAACTTACCACATATATGTATTGATACCCTTCTTTGTTTGCTTTTACCAGAGAACAACAATGATAATGGCTCTACCCAATGATTTTAGAGCACTGATGGAAGAGATGCTTTGGGAATAAGAGACCCATTTTCAGACTATACTAACAAAGCAGAATGCTTCCCTTTAGAATACCATTGCTGCCTAGAAAAGACTATTCTGGGGGAAGTCAGGACCCTGATTATTGCCACTCAAAATGGCAATGCTCCACCCAACCAAACCAGGGGATCTAATGAACAACCTACTATTCACCTAAAGGTGATCAGATTGCTTGAGGGTCGATTCTTGAGATAGGGGCCACATCCAATGCTACTGCTACCTCGAGCAAGACAAGGGATGATTCTGCTTCTCCAAAAGTCAAGAAGATGATGGAGAAAATGGATTCCTTTGAGAAGTTTATTAATAACATCAAAAAGTATGAAGACTTGATTGATGTAGACTCTCTCCCACTTTTTTCGAAGGCCAAGTTGCCTGCTAAGTTCAAGATGCCTGCCATGGACAAGTTTGATGGCACCATATGTCCTAAGACTCACTTGAAAATGTATGTGGGTGCCCTCACTCTTAGTGTAAACAATGAGCACCTAGCTCAAATCTTCCAACAATCCCTCACTAGTGCTGCTCTTCGCTAGTTTGTTGCTTTGGATAATGCTAAGAAGAAGACCTGGGATGAGATCTGTAATGCCTTCAATTTGTAGTACCAATACAATATGGAGGTTGACATTACCAGGAGAGACTTGGAGACTACCAAATAAGGAGCTTGAAAATCCTTCTCTTCCTTTCTTACAAGATGGAGAGGTAAAGCTACTCAGATTCTCAATCATCCTTTAGAACAGGAACAGATTGAGATTATAGTCAAGAACCTAATCCCCTCTTATTAGAGTCACCTCAAGACTAAGTACCTTCCAAACTTCAGAGCGCTCATTGCCACCGCAACTGAAATTGAGGACATTATCCAATCAGGCTAGATTAAAGAAGATCAAGCTTCTTCCTCTAGATATAAGAGGCCACATACTAGCTATCATGCAGTTCCTTCCCCTAAGAAAGACGGTGAGGTGGCTAATCTGATCGGCCAAAGACAATGACCTCCTCTTCCACCAAGGCTAGTTGCTCGACTAGATAGATGCAAGTTCACAGACTTTTGGGTTCCCCTCTCATTCATCTTCTAGAAGGCTATAGATGATAAGTTGATACAACCTCTAGAACCCAGACCCTTACCATATCCAGTTCCAAAACCCTACAACTTGAACTCCTTCTATTCTTTCCATCAAGGACATGACACAAGACTAATGACTGCAAGACCCTAAGACATAAGATCCAAGACTTGGTGGAGAGTGGCCAATAGTCCCTATTCAACCCAGACCAAACATAAACACTAGCCCACTCCCCTAAAATCAGAATAACATCCACATGATTCACCAGGAGCCAAACTCTAACTTGGCCTCTCTAATCCACCCAATCATGGACAGCTCATGCTGTGTCATAGACCTGAATGATGTACTTGAGGAAATCAATGCCATTACCTAAACCGAAAGACAATACCCATCTCATCCTCCCAAAGGTTTACCCAATCTAGCCACCTTGGCAAAGGACATGCCCAGTTCAAGCTTCGGACCCTAGCTTGAAAATTTTGTTTTGGAACAGTTGAAGAAAACCAAGGCCAACATTTCTATATGGGGGTTGATTTAGTCCTCCTTCATACACTGCCAAGCTCTGGTCAAGGCGATGAATCAGTGTTCGACAACTGCTAATATCACTCCAGAAGCTTTGGTGGCTTCCATCACCAGAATCCCTCTAGCAATGGCTCTCTTCTTTTCAGACCATGAGATCCCTACTGGAGGAGATCACAATCATGATCTCTATGTCACAGTCCAAGCCAGGGGTAAAACGGTGCCTATGGTTTTAGTAGATAATAAGTCAGCACTGAATGTCTGCCCATTGAAAGTAGCTAGCTGTCTAGGTTTAACTGCTAAAGATTTTATGTCTTTCGATCAAATAGTGAAGTATTATGAGAACATCGGATCAAAAATACTGGGTGTGGCCGAGCTAGAGGTCACAACCGGGCCCACAATAATGACTATCTCCTTCTAGGTAGTGGATGTCTCGGCCAGCTTCGACCTGCTTCTAGGAAGGCTGTGGATTCATAAGGCTAAGGCAGTACCCTCCTCTCTACATCAAAAGCTAAAATTCCCCTATGAAAATGCAGTGGTAACAATCAAAGGGGACTTGGCAGGAAAATTAAAAATTCCCTCTTTGACCCCATTATTGGAAATTCAGCCGGAGCCAACAGTCTATCCATTCTCAGGGTTCTCCTTTGATTCAATTCAATTTATTGAGACAGAGCCAGGTAAAGAAATTTTTCCAATGGATTTTGATCCCTACAGTAACCCTATGGTGGCTAACATGTTGAGAACCATGTGTTACTTTCCAGGAATTGGATTAGACCGCAACCAGCAGGGTATGGCCTCCTTTACTAAGTATTCGATTGCTGAAGCTCCTTTTGGTCTTGGATTCAAGCCGACAGATGAAGACTGAGAGGAGGTGAAAAATGCCAAAGAAAAGGCGATAATGAGAGGTGAAACAAGGGACATTCTAATGCACCCATACTTTAAAACCCTTAATGGTTACTTTACCAAGGAGGGGGAATTAGAACCCTACTATTTCTTTTAAGAACCATGGTATTGCACTTTAAGAAAAAGACTAATCCTTAGTTTTGAACTTCTTTTTTATGTCAGGCTCTCAATAGCAAACCGTGAGCCTCTCTTCAAGCTCTAGAAAGATTGGGAGGACAACATGAAGACCTCTCTCTTTGACCTATATATGATTACTAATCAAGTGAAACTAGACCCTATAAACCTCTTATAGCCCATCTAAGAACCTTTACAAAATTGGTACCTGGAGGAGCAGGTAGAGCAGTCAACCCTCCTTCTACCTAAACCTGAACCTGAGTCACAAATAGAACTTAAGTCAGAGTCTTCCGAGTCATCTGAGTCTTCTTTGTCTTCCTTATCAGAAATAGGAGTCCTCTTTGTGGAACTCAATGTAAATGTCGATCGTGGCACCTTTATCAATAATAAAAAGTTTCAGTTTTCTTGTTACCCTTTCTCCACCCTGAATGAGATTGTTGGCAAAACAGAGAAAGAAAATGAAAAGGAAAAGTTAAAAATAACAAAACAACAAATCAACATTGGCACATAAAATGCACCAAAGCATACGTTTATTGTGCATTAATATGATTGTAAACAGGTGTTGACAGAGCCCATTAAGCAATATTCAGATTTCTTTGCATGGACATCTAGTGATATTTCTGGTGTTGATCCTGATATTACCATTCATAAGATCCCCACCTATGATCACATCAAGCTATTGAAATAGAAACTTTAGAGGCAAAAACTGGAAATCTCTCTCAAAATCAAGGAGGAAACAACCAAGCTGTTAGAGAACCACTTCATTGAGGCCATTGATTATCCAACATGGTTGGCCAACATAGTACTGATTCCCAAGAAAGATGGCAAGATCAGAATTCGCATTTGACTATCGGGATCTGAATAAGGCCTGTCCTAAGGATGACTTCCCTCTACCACATATCGACCTGCTTATTGATAAAATGGCAGGGTCTAGTGTGATTTTAGTCACATATCTCTATGCGGGGTATAATCAGATACCAATCAGTCAATCAGATAAGCTAAGAACTCTGTTCATTATAGGGTGGGGTATTTTCTGCTATAGGAGATGCCATCCAGCCTGAAAAATGTTGGTGCCACTTATCAAAGGACAGCCATTGAAATCTTCCATGACCTAATGCATATGAATGTGGAAGTCTATGTTGATGACATGGTTGTCCACACTAGGGATAGGTCAAACCACCTAATTGCCCGTTGGCAGTTCTTTTTTAGACTCTGACAATACAATCTGAAGCTCAACTCTGCCAGTGTCTCTTCAAAGCTCCATCTAGTATCTTCCTAGGCTACATGGTATCCAAGAGAGGGATTGAGATTGATCCAACAAAATCCAAAGTCATCATCGAGAGGCAACCTCCTAAAATAGAAAAGGAGATAAAGGGGTTTTTAGGTTGCCTTCAATATATTATTCGGTTTATCTCACAACTAGCAGGCACTTGTGGGCCAATCTTCAAGAAACTGAGAAAAGATACCCCAAAAGTTTGGGATGACTAGTGTCAAAAAGCCTTTCAAAAGATCAAACCATACTTACTCCACCCTCTGGTTCTCCAGCCTCCTAGACATGGAAAATCGCTCCTCCTCTACTTGTCAATAATAGATAAAGCCATCAGGGCTACACTAGCATAGGAAGCACCAGATTTCCATAAGGAGAATACCATTTACTATTTAAGTAAGTGAATGTTGGAAATTGAACTAAAGTATAGCAAGATCGAACAGCTATGCCTAGCCTTAGCATGGGTCTACATCAAGCTCTAGCATTATCTCTGCTCTACACTACCCACGTCATCGTTGACCAGAGTCCCTTGAAATTCCTTATGGAGACGCTGGTTCTAGATAGTAAGATGGCCAAATGGGTTACTGTCTTTGTAGCATTTGATATGAAGTTTGTTGCGAAGAAAGCAATCAAAGGCAGTAGGATAGCATATCATTTAGTCGCATCTCTCGGTGATGCCGATGTAGCAGACATTAGGTTTTTGGATGAGGACATCCTACAAATTCAAAAAGAGCAATGGAAGATGTATTTTGATGGGGCTGCTAACCATCAGGGTTATGGCATCAGCGTGGTCTTAGTAACTCCAAATGGAGAATGACTACCCTTCAGCATTAAGCTGACACTCTAGGTCACTAATAGTGAAGCGAAATATGAAGCTTGTATCGTCGAAATAGAAGCAGCTTTGAGTATTTAGATTAGATGCCTAACGATTTTTGGAGCCTCCATCTTGATAGTCTCTCAAGCTTTGAAGAAATGGAAGATCAAGGAGTAGTGTTTGATCCCATACCTCCAACACATTGATCAATTGGCTAAGTAGTTCGAAGAACTATCATTCCACTATTTGCCTCGGACCAAAAATCAGTTTGCCGATGCACTAGCAACACTTGCCTCCATGGTTGATGCTAGCCCCGACATGGTCATCAAACCTCTGAAAATCCATATTCACCAATAGCCAACCTACTACTGTAACACCCGCCGCCCAATCCCGAAGGACCAAATGACGAATGCAACATTCGGTGCTGGAGCACCATCTTATCTTACTTATTAACTATAGATCATATATTAGAAGTGGTTAAGTCTTCATAAGGAGGCAAGCTTTTTTTTTTTAGAACAGGGTTTAAGGAAAATTCCTAGAAAAAATTCGCAAGAGTTTCCCCTACAAATCAACTTGCCACATGGAGAAAATAAATACACTTCCAATATAAATACTCCTCCAATCCCCAACACTCCAATCAACTCAAAATCACGCAGCACTTTTAAATGGTCCAATCAGTTCACTTAAGTCCTATCATGTTAATTTACCATTCATTCCAAGAAATATTCATTAACATCCATACACCATAAATATAATAAAATAATAATACTTGAATAACCACCAATCTCATTAATTATAATTTCAATATTTACAACGTCATTACTTTTTACAATATTTTCTATACATGCCAAAATCATAAATTACTATATGTCCTACCCAAAGATAATATTTCTACTCTAATGCTACTCCTTTGGTCTTTAGGTAACGTCCACCGCTCTTAACTTGCGCGTGATAAAAATCAACGAGCTGAGTGGAAGACATAGTGGTGCTAAATAATTATCGATAAAGTAGCAAAATATTGTCAAAGTGATAAATCTCAAATATAATTTAAAATACTCAAGTTAAATATATAGTAGGTACCAAAGATGTACCAATTAATTTAAAATATTTCGAATATCATAAAAAGTTCGTTTCTTAAAAATTGGTTCATAATATATTAAGAGAAAGAAAAACTTCATCAATACAAATACATCTCTAATTTCTTTATAACAGATTAAAATCACGTTTCTTAATTAAGGGCTCATATATATACAGAAAGAAACATAACTAGATTCGATTTCACTATCACTTAATTGTGGCCTGTGAAAGCACCACCGCTTATTAGAAATGAGGTCTGTGGTAGCGCCCCTAATGGCCTATGAAAGTGCCACACACTCACATAATAATAAGCGCGTCCGCTTATTCAGAAGGGCTGATTACCCTAGCATATGATCATAGCTTTCACTTAACAGAATGGGCTGATAACCCGAACATGCTCATCACTTAGAATAAATCTCATCTTACTATATTTTGATCATGCATACTAGAGCCCAAAACAAAACCATTCTTTTACAAATAACCTTATTTCTTATACATAATTCCTTAGCAAGATATTCCATAACTTAGCACTTATTACTTCAAAATTAATTAACTTACAACTTGTAAATACTTATCAAAGCTTCCTTATGTTCCAAACCAATATCATCACTTCTTATTACACATATATGCATAGCTTAAAACACTTAAAAAATCAACATTTAAAGGACAAAAACATGCCTTACCACCCTAGGGTGGTTTGGCCTCTTTAGGTCACCAAAAGGGGAAAGAATTCCCTTCCTTAAACACCATATTTCATAGCAAAAATACTTAATTAAAACATTAAAACCATTTCTTAAAAACATTTAGTCTTAAAACTCATCTTTTCACTTTCAACCCTTCTTTAAGTTTTGGCAAAACTCTTAAACATTGAAAAACAAGAAAATGGTTTTAACCATCATCAATTTACTTACTAACAAGCTCATTTAAGTTCAAATTTAAGTATAAAAATCAAAGAACACAAAGTGTCCTTCACCCCCATAGGTTCAGCCACTTTTGGTTAAAGGGGAAAGAAATGTTTCCCTTCCCTTTTAAACATTCTAGCATTCTTAAGAATCAAGGAAAATCACACTAAGGCAAAAAAATAACAATTCCCAAACACATTTCACAAAAACTCAAAAACTCATTCAAAAACCTAAAGATTGAAACTTAAAGCAAATGAAAAGGGAATTGAAATAATAGTGCACTAACCTTCAAAACAAGCTTGAAGAAGCTTGGAAAGCCTCACTCTTTGGATTTCTCCTTCCCTTTTAGAGAGGGTTCACCAACCTCTTCAAAGTAGGAAAAATGTACATTAAAATCAAAAATTAACAAAAGAAATAGATGGAGCATGATTTAATGTATCAATTACATGCCTAACCCTTGAATTCTACTTAGTAAATCACAAATTCTAAAAGTCACAATCTATTTGCTTCAATGGTAACTCCAATTTCTTTAACTTCTAATCACCAATTTCCACTTCTTTCACTTGATTCTTAAGGTTTAATTACAAATATTTGGTTTAATTCATGAAATTTGAGGTCGTTTAGTGGTAAGAAATTGAAAGAAAATGGAGAAGGAGAAGGAGATGAAGTTGGCGTGGAGATGGGAGAAGAAGAAGAAGATGAGTGAAAGGTGTTGCTTGATGAATGGTAACTTTAAGAAGAAAAGTCAAATTTGGCTTCTTCATTTTATGCCAAATGAATGGCTATGATCAAGTCTCTAGTATTCTCATCCAATGGCTCTAAATATTCCTCAAATAATTCTCCTCTAATTATCATTTAACTCCACCAATTAATTAAATTAATTCTATAAAAATAATTCCTCAATTATTCCTTAACATACTACACTGAAAATCACTATTCATTAAATGCCTTAATTTTCTAAAAATATTCATGAAATATTTTATACCCACCTAAATCATGCAAATATGCTCCAAAAATATATAATAAAATATTAGACACACGGAGTAATTTTTTCGGACCGAAATAATACCAAGTCCTGAACTGATAGTACTATTAACAGACCGGTAAATTCACTATTACCGACACTAGAAAAGACACTGAAAAATCAAACTATTAAAACTGCTGCAATCTCTAACTCGTCGATGGTAGGCCTTAGTACTGGGATATTCAGACCTAGTTTGAAAAGTAAGAAAAACCTGAAGGCACCTCTAAGTCTGACAAGAGGACCCTTCGGGAGCTATCAAAGAGTTACTTCTACAAGGATGGAATCCTGTACAAATGGACATGGAACCAGGCACATCTCAGGTGCATAACTAAAGAGGAAGCTCAATAGATCATAGAATGGGTATATGGCGGAGAAGAAGGCTGTCACATGAACGGGATGGCTCTCGCCCATAAGATCAACAATTAGGGTTATTATTGGTTGACCATGTGATCAAATTTCACAAAGTTTGTTTGGAAATGTCATAAATGCCAGATTTATGCCAAGCTCCAGAAATTGCCTCCGATGGCTCTTCACCCTATCACATCATCATGGCCCTTTGCAACTTAGGGAATTGATTTGATTTGCAGAATCACTCCAAAGTTCTCTAATTAGCATGAGTATATCCTGGTAGCCATCGACTACTTCACTAAGTGAGTAGAAGCTGCATACTATCATGTTCTAAACTCTAAAAAAGCAGCTCAGTTCATCCAGACTAACATCATATGCAGGTACGAGGTTCCCTTTGAGATCATAATAGACAATGGGTCTCACTTCCAGAAAGAGGTCTCCATTCTAATGACTAAGTACAGAATCCAGCACCATCGCTCTTCACCATAGAGGCCCCAGACCAATGGAGCAGTTGAAGTAGCAAACAAGTCCATTAAGAACATTCTCTAGATGATGATTCAAAATCACAAAAGTTGGCATCAACAGCTGCCATATGCCTTATGGGGATACAAAACTTCCATTAGGACGCCGACCAGGGCGACAACTTACTCATTTGTATACAGGATGGAAGTAGTCCTCCCTATCGAAGTCCAGATCAGATCAGCTAGGGTCATAAGGGAAAGTCAGCTCCCGAGACAGAATGGGTTCAGAGCTATCGCAACCAGTTGAATGCCATCAATGAGAAAAGGCTAGAAGCTCTTAATCAGATTTAGAGCTAACAACAAAGAATAGCCAGGCACTTCAATAAGAGAATTCTAGATCGAAAACTCAAAGAAGGTTGTCTTGTACTCAAGGAAATCAGAGCTCTTGTGCAAGACACCCGGGGTAAATTCAGGCCAAACTAGGCAAGCCCCTACTTAAAGAAGAAAATCCTTGCCAAAGGAGATGTCATCTTATTAAATGTAGATGGCAATGAGTTCACCGATCCATGCAATTTGGATCAACTCAAAAGATACATTGTGCTACTGCATTTAGGCATTAGCACCAAAAATAGCCCCTTATGTCACCATAAGGACAAACTACGGTGACTTGATTCTTGAAAATATGTTCCAAAAAGTACGGGAAACGTAGGTAGCCCAATCTGTGGGTGCAGTCACAACAATAATAAAAACACATTTTTGCCTCTCTTCACTTGAAAATTCCAAATTTTCTGTGCTAGTGTGAAAGAAAAGCAAAAATCAAAACAAATCAAGCTAAGTTGAAAACTTGCAAGAGTAAGCTGCTTAGGTAAAATCAGAGGCCCGCTAAGCCAAAAACCTGAAAGGGCAGCTTAGGCAAACCTTAAGGCTCAAAAGCGATAATCTCATAAAGGAAAACTAAATTTCCTTCTAAAAGGTGTCAAAATGATTCCCTTTTTACATATCTTAAATCAGTACAAGTTATGTAAAGAGACAATCACAACATCTCTGTCATCTATCTATGTGCATCAGTCATGTGCGTATACACTATCCATAGTATCAAAACCAAAAACATGTCAATTGAACCCTCTATACATCATCGGTCAGTATCCTACCTCAAAGCCCTCACAAAATTATGGGATGTGTCAAAATCAAAAATCAAAAACCAAAAACAAAAGTCCTACCCTATTAACATAAGGTCCGCATGCACCGAGGGATTAGGCGAGTCGTCTGCGCCGCCTTGGAGGCGTCTCCCTAGAGTTATCAAAACCCTCCAAGTCAACTCGTCCGATCTAAGGCTGTCTCAGTCACCACTCGGTGTTTAGCATCCATCTCCTGAGTCAAAGTCGCTCTATGCTCCCTCTCTTGGCTACCATGCTCTACAAACCACCAAGCCTCAAAAGCAATAGTCCTGCCCGAGAAACTCCAGCCTCAACTACATCAGCCCCTCTCGACCAGCTACCCAAGATAGCCATAGTAATCCCAGGAGAGATCAGTATATCCCAAAAAAGAGCTCCAACTCGCGGTAACCCCTGAATATGCCCCATCTGCCTCATAAGCTTAGAACCAAGGTAGAATGTGATGTTATCCATTCCCAGCAGATAAGGCATCTAGTATCCAGTGTAACAAACTAGAAATCGGCTATTCTCATATTAATCACATCTCCAAAAAATCTGATCCGGACTCAGTACCAACAACCACTATAACCACTCATCCACTGATCGGAGTGTCACCACAACTCATCTAGAACAATACTGAGATGGCTCAAATGGGCGGTATTTTGGTGGCTCCACTACCCTCAAATCATCACTCAACCAGACTTGCAAGATCAGACATTGCGTCACAGAAATGGAACAGGCATTCATATGCAATACCCCTTCTATCCACCCAGATTCAGCTGTAAACACAATCAAAATAGTTCAAATCCTTTCCTAAAATATACAAGACTAGACATTGTCCCCACTACTCAGACTCTTAAACAGGCATTCATATGCAACCAGAACCTAAGCCTTTTCTCAAAAAGCACTCTAAGCATAACAAAAGTTAGTTCGAGAATGCTTACTTGAAGCAAGATCGGGCTAGTTGACTAGATCCCCTCTACTCTATTAGCTTAGTAGAGGCTAAGAATAATCTTCGCTAAAGCCATACTAGCAATCCCAGCACCTCATGCCAACTAGGTTTGCCACCCTCAGATCCCCTAACCTACTAAACCAGTTAGTATGTCGGTACTTACAAAATAGAAAACTAGAGCTGAAATCCTGAACCTCTAGTGCTTCAGGTCATCGAACTCGAGCAGATCTAGATACCGCTCCACCAACTTATATAAATCCACCTGATCTCCTACCACAAACTCCCTAGCCTCTATCACAGAGAGACCGAGCATCCTCATAAAGCTCCTAAAAAACCCAGTCCTGGTCGGTTCTGCCATCGGAGCCCTCTCAAAACTACTGCCAAAAATAGCTGCGAACTCCTCGTATATTGGACACATCTCCTCAAAGTGCGTTCAAAACTAAAAAACATGAGTTTATGGATCCTAAAGGTGCAAATAGGCATCCAAAAAAGCCTAGTCCGTCGGCAAGCCTCCCAACGTCACCAAAGAAGCCATACCATGCCGGCTTAAATTAATCTTCTCCACTTTCGTTAGCCTCTTGGTCCACCTTTGCATGCCATAACTGATGAATTGCTCCATTTTTGGCAGAGTATGTGAAATTTGGGAAAATAGGGCCCCGGGGTGCAAAACAACAAATAGGCCTCAACCTCCACCAGCCAAAAAGGCATCAGTGCTGATCAGGCCATAATTGGCACCAGTGTGCCTTAAACGGCACCATTTTGGCATGGGTCAAGTGCCAAAACGACACCGATCTAGAGCACGCTAGCGCTGACAGGCCACTTAAAGAAAAAAGAGAGAAAAAGAAAAAGATAAAATAAAGCCCGACCAAAAAATGGATGCTGGCATATCAGGCCTAGTTTTTTAGCAAACCCTCTCTTAAAAATTGAGCCAGAACATAAAAAATGGTATGTCATGCATCATGTATACCTGTCCTGTTTAACTAACCATGATTTTCATATTAGAACAAAAGATGATAGGGCGATAAGTGTCGAGTATAATCTAGAAATTCAGGGCGATCAGTACCAAGCTTATTCTAGAAAAGCAAGGTGATCAGCGCCAAATTCATCCAAAACCAGGGCAACTAGTGCCAAAAGACTCAGAAACTAAAGCAACCATTTCCAATTAGGCTAAAAAATACAGCAAGTAGTGCCAACTTGACAAAAAAATAAGGCGACTAGTGCCAAGTTCATTCACAAAACAGGGTGATCAACGCCAATTTGGTCAAACAGGGCGATCAACGCCAACTGAGAAATCAAACAGGGCAACCAGTTCCAACCATTCTAGCAAACAGGGTAATCAGTGCAATCAAACCATTCACAATTGGGGCAACCAGTGCCAATTCAAACAACCAACGCTGTCAACGCCAAGTCCACTTAGAAAATAGGGCGACCAACAGTAAATTCAATACAAACTAGGGCAATTAGTGCTAATAGCCAAAACCCAGGGCATCTAGTGTCAAATCATATGAAGTCAGGGTAGTTAGTGCCGACAATCCATAATTGGGGCAATAAGTGCCATTAGACCATTCACAATTAGGGCAACTGGTGTGAATTCAAATAACAAAGGCGATCAGCACTAAGTCCACTCAGAAAATGGGGCAACCAATGCCAAATTTAGTAAAAACCTAGGCAATCAACGCAAACAGCCAGAAACCAGGGCAACCAGTGCCAAAAGACTCAATAACCAAAGTAACCAATGCCAACTAGACACAAAAACAGGCGAACAGTGCTAGCTTGACAAAACAATTGGGCATCCAGCGCCAAGTTCATTCACAAAATAGGGCAGTCAATGTTAATTCGGTCAAACAGGGTGATTAACACAAACTCAAAAATCAAATAGGGAAACCAGTGCAATTAGTGTCAATTCAAACAACCAGGGCAATCAACCATTCAAACCATTCACAAACAGGTTATTAAACCATTCACAATTGGGGCAACCAGCGCCAATACAAACAACCAGGCGGTCAGCGCCAAGTACACTCAGAGAATAGGGTGACCAGCATCAAATTTAGTATAAACTAGGACAATCAGTGCCAATAGCCAGAACCAAGGGCATCTAGTGCCAAATCATACGAAGTCAGGGCAATCAGTGCAGATGATCCACAATCGGGGCAACCAGTGCCAATTCAAACAAACAAGGCGACCATCGCTAATCCGACAAAATAGGGTGGTCATTGCCAAGTTTAATACAATTCTAGAGCGATCAGTGCCAATTCGATCAAACAGGGCAATCAACACCAAAAGCAAGTAGGTAGATCAGTGCAACATATGGGCAATCAAGTATCACATTCAGGCAATTAGTGCAAGTCATAAATTCAAGCATCCAGTGCAAAACAAATAAAAAGACACTACTAGAAAAAATGGGATTAAAGATGGACAAATTTGTCTCTAACGTAGAATAGACCGCATCTAAAATGGTATTAGAGATGGAAATGGGGGTCTTCAAATTTGTTGCTAATAACCTCATTTCTAAATTTTAGAGACGACTAATAAATTGTGTCTAAATTTAGATTTGACTTTATTCGTCTATAAAGTGTTTATTCTGTTTCTAAATTATCAAATTTTTTTATTAATTTTGTTTCAAAAATTTATTAATAGAGACAGTTATGTTGTCTCCAATTGGTACTAAAATATATTTGAAACAACTTGATGGTCTCTAAATGTATTTCTAATTGTAAATTAGAAATAAAATTTTCGTATCCAAATTGCTGCTAAAATTTATTAGAAATAAAATTGTTTCTAACCAAAAATTAGAGACAAAAAATTTGTATCTAGATATTTTTATCAAGTAATGATAATTATTTAGTAATAAAACTTTTGTTTCTAAATAGTTACTAAAATATATTAGAAACAAATTTGCGGTTTCTAAATGTGTTTCTAACCGTAAATCAGAAGCGAAACTTTGATATCCAAATTGTTATTAAAGTTTATTTGAAACGGAATTAGAGTCTCTAAAATTGTTTCTAACCATAAATCAAAGAAAAAAATTTTGTATCTAGATATTTTTATCAAGTAATGATAATTGTTTAGTAATAAAATTTTTCTTTCCAAATAGTTACTAAAATATATTAGAAACAAATTTGCAGTCTCTAAATGTGTTTATAACCATAAATCAGAAGCGAAACTTTGGTATCCAAATTGTTACTAAAATTTAATTGAAATGAAATTAGAGTCTCTAAAATTTGTTTCTAACTATGAATTAGAGACGATAATATTGTATCTAGATATTTTTATCAAGTAATGATATATAGTAACAAAATTTTTGTTTATAGATAGTTACTAAAATATATTAAAAATGAATTTGCAGTCTCTAAATGTGTTTCTAACCCTGAATCAGAAGCGAAACATTTGTATCCAAATTGTTACAAAAAAAATTAAAAAGGGATTTAGGGTCTCTAAATTTATTTCTAATTATAAATTAGAGACAAAACTGTCATACATAAATTTTCTCATCAAATAACGGTGATCATTTTTTATTTTAACTAGCTATAACCTGTGATCAATTAGCATAAAAAGCAAAGTCATATCAAATGCTAAGAATCATATTAATAGCATGAGTAGTCAAATAGTCGTCAATTGTAAATGTCATTTCCCAAAGTCAAAATCCCTAAAATATCACAAAAGGCAACACTATAATTCCAATAAAAGTCCTGAACATTCATGTCCGCAAAATATTGCTGAAACAAATGCTACTGAAGTCAAGAATAAAAAATTGAAATAAAGTTGTTGTCTCCAAAATGTTGCTGGAAAAAAAAATGCAACTCAAGTTATGAATAAAAAAGTGAAATCTATCCCATTTTACCGTGAATGTAATCCAATATTTGTTGTTGAAATGCCCCATTCTCAAAACTAGCTAAGAATTATTGTTGGACTGGATTTTTTATGTTTTAAGTCAACTTTTCTTCAACCTCGGCATGTACTTGCTCACACAATTCAGCAATCTTTTTTTCTAGATCTTGGTCTAGCTATTCCTGATTATAGAGAGCCTTGTGGGGTGAACTTTGTGATCCAATATAATGAGGGGTTGAACTACCAACAAGAAAATATTCAAATCCTAATCCATAGATTCTTCCTCTCTTTGGACCACTAACCATTTCTGTCCAAACAAAAAGTTCAAGTTCATCCATAGGTTGCGATGCTTGTTGATTATTGGATTCAGCCCCTCCATTTGTTACTTCAGCCACTTTTTCATTCAACTTTTCTCTAAAAAAATTTTGAAAGAAAGTGGAAAAATCTTATTAGAACCTAGAATGTAAATTATTCAAGCAATAACATCATTCTTATAAGGATTTACATTTCAAAAACAATGCAAGCAATAGATTCATATAAAAACTATCAAATTTTCAAATAAACAAATGATAAACAAGGAAAGAAACTCCATTTATGTCAACCAATGATCCATCTTTATCAATTTCCCAACTTAAAAAAAATTGAAAAATCAAATTCCAAAATTAAAAATAGAGAAATTTTGATCCAAATCCATCTATCCCAAAACATTGTATTATATTCTATTATTTACTTGTAGGCATCTTTTTCTCATCTTTCATGAACAAGATATTTATAATTATATTGCATGACCAATGCTAAAGAACTACAATATCTATAGCATCAGCTCATGGCATTAAAAAAAAATCAATTATCATCAATTTTGCGTAAATAATTCAAGTCAATAGCATGTTTCCCTCTACTTGTAAACAGCCATGGACAAAATCTTGATGTTAGACAACATGAATAAGAATTTATCAATCCAATAAAAAATATCCAAATCAACAAATCTAATAAAAACTATAAACATTATGCAATGTAAAATTCATTTCTGTAATGTACACAAAACCAAATCATTAATACTTACCCACAGTCTCTAATTTCTTATTAACAAAGGTCTTGGTCTTCTTGTTCTTGTGGGTCATTTCATATAATTTTAAGACACTAAGTCGCTTCCTAGTGGTGTCTTTCTACAAACACATATAAACAATGTTTAATAAGTAATTAATTAATTTAAGATGTGCTTATAATGAAAAATTATAAGAAAGTAAACTCTTTACATGTCTTCTGTTGTATTCATTAGCTGACATTGAACCTGAGGTATGCTTAGATGGGCCAAAGCCATCATTATTACTCATTCTATTTTTAGAATTTGTAGTAGAAATATTCTTATAAGCTGGAGTGCTCCAACAGCTTTGAAGGCTATCCTAGTGTTCCTTGGTAATCCAATTGGGAGATATTTTCTTTTTCTTAAATGTCTCCCTAACTTAAGAGAGATTGCTCTTCAATCTAGTTTTTCCAATAATCTCAAAATTCTTTCTAATAGCATAATCATAATGCATCTCCCAAGTGTACTCTTTCTGCAGTGTATATAAAATTTAGGAGAAGTAATAACATTCTAAACATTCTATGTGCAAATTTGAATGAAGCTAATGTTAATTAATATGCAGCTACTTGAAATTTCTATAAAAATTTTTATACTTGCAAGCATAGATAACAAATCTTGTAATATTATTAAGTACAATATTCATAACAATAATACCATGGGTACTTCACTCCACTTATACCATGTGTCAGGGCCACCAAAAGCCTTTCTAATTATTTTTGCTAATTCTTGAACAACAACATATGGAAAGAATCTAACAAAAAATAGCATTCATACAATTATTTCAAGTCAAAGTCTATGTATCCAGTTTATAATAAAATATTCAGTTTCATTTATACAGCTAAAGTCAACGTCCATGAAAATTAATAAGTGACAAATGAAACTTAATTCTTATCCCAATAGAATCTGAAAAAAAAAAAGCATATAGTTATTTCAAGTCAAAGTCCAAGACTTCTTTCCTGCTGCTGCATTAATCTGTGTGTGTGCTGTGTCCAAATTTATTTCTGAATTTAGTGTGCGTTTCTCCATTAATCTGCTACCCCATTAACAAAAAAGGAAGAATGCATATTGATAATCAAAGCAAAATAGAATGTAGGTTCTCTCTTGCATGCATTCTTCTAGATATTTTTGTTATTTTTATATTTTTGTTCAAGGAAGATATAGTTTAAGCAATTATCCTAGCTTAGGTTCAATATGAATTGGATATATATATGTATATAGCAAAATCATAAGAATGTGAAATGATAAGCAGTCATCAACCTTTGAAATTAAATATCCATAATCTGCTTCCCATATTCTTTTCTAATACAACAAAAATAGCAAATAGAAAATTAAAGCTAAAAATTTTTGTAGATTTTGTTTGAGCAATTATCCTAGCTTAGGTTCAATATGAACTGGATATACCAAGGAGGAGGAAGGATCAAAAGGGATATAGAAGAGAGCAGACAATTAATATTAAAGAGATAGAGAAGAGAACTAATTATAGAAAATAACTAAAGGCAAGAAGAGAAAAGTAACTGAAAATAAACTAATTAAAGCAATGTAAAAGAAAATTAAAGAAACAACATAAATAAAAGAACATAAAATAAATAACATAAATATAAAAGACCAGATAACTGAAAAGATAAATAGTAAATTAAAGGACCAGATAACTAGATATCAAATCAAAGGACCAGATAACTGGAAGATAAAGAGTAAAAGTAAATAAAACCAGTAACACGAACTGGGCAAGGACCAGTTTCATGAACAACTGATATAGTAAAAGAAAAATAAAGAAACAAGAACTTAAGTAAATAAAACCAGTTACACGAACTGGGCAAGGACCAATTTCATGAACAACTAGTATAGAAAATTAAGAAAATAAACTAGATAAACATAAATAATAAAAGAAGAACAAGTTAAAATATAAATAATAGAGGAAGAACTAAATAAGCATAAGTGATAAAGGAAGAATACTAAATAAACATAAAGGAAAAGATGGGAAAGAACACTTACATAAATTACTTGAGGAACTTAGTACAAACTTCAAGCTTGATTACAACTTCTTACTTAATTACTACAACTTCTAA
>CANUEX010042804.1:0-37055 GCA_948099535.1 Jatropha multifida | reverse complement strand
AAATTATATGATAGATAATCAATTCAACATATATCATAAATTCAACATTAACTGATTCGAAATAAATTCAACATGAAAAACAAATTCAATACAAATTGCTGTGACTGAGATCGACCAACACAAAGGAGACAGTCGCTGTAATGAAGAAGTGAGGAGGCCCAGTTGCTGAAGTCGACTGAGATCGACCAACAGAGAAGCAGACAGCCACTGAAGCCAACCAGGAAACGGAGCCGTCGCCGCCTGAGCTGAGGTGCTCAACGGAGTCGCGAGTAGGGGCGGTGACGACGAGCTGAGGCGAGCGGTTGAAGCTCGTGGAGAGCGGCGATTGAAGTAGAAGACGCGATGCTGAGCTTCAGAGAACGCGATCGAGAGGGAGAGAGAGCGGCTAGGCGTGGCGCTACTGCTGCTGTGACTGGTGGCGCAGAGAGAGGGACAACAAAAGAGAGAGAGAGAGGAGGGCTGAGACGACGCTGAAGGAGAAAGAAAGAAGAGAAGGAAAAAGAAAGAAAAAGGGAAAAAAAATTAGGGTTACTGGTACAAAAGTGAAAAAAGTTAAAATACATTAAAATTTACTTTTTAAATTTTACTATTTTTCATATATTATCGAGCCGGCTCACGAGCTTAATATGAGCTTATTTGTGAGCTAGCTCGCGAGCTACTGAGCCAAGCTCGAGCTCGGCTCATTTATTAAACGAGTTCATTAATTTGGTTCGATAAGTTTATTGAATGAGTTCAAGTGAGCTTTTCTCGAGCGGAACCTCGAGCAGTTTGTCTCATTTACAGCTTTACTTGAATGGAATGCACAACATCCAAAATAACCTTTGATATTCATCTCTCTCCTTATCTTCTCCAACCCACCACTCTAGATCCCATTTAATGCTCTCTCTTTCTTGCAGTGCTGTAAATGTATAGATGTGGGTGGAACTTATAAAATTTATATCATCTAATGCAAGAATAAAAGTTAAACTGAAACCCATTATACAAGACCCAAACCTAAACCATGATTAAGTATACCAGTTCCAATTAATTAGGAATATCATCCTCATGCTCTCTGCAAATTTCTTAAATCTCTCTTGTAAGTTGTACTTCTGTTTATAGGGATGAACCCTCCCAATCTCTCTCTACAAAAATCTAATTTTGTTAAGGTCTTCTGGAATTTTGTGCGTTACAGATACATATTTGTGGATTTTTATCGATTTGAGTTTGGTAGCAGCGGGTGTTGAGAAAATGGGGAAGGAGTGATCAGAAAACGGGCTCGACTCTTCTGGGATATGAGGCCATGTGAACCACAGGTTGGATATCATTTTCCGTCGTATTCCTTTTCTTGATTAGCCACGATCTTTCTTTCTCCATTGTCCATATTTTTCTTTGGATCTAAAATTTGCTATTGACACTTTGAATTGATTTCTTCACGCCATTAGCCTTCTTCTTCTTCTTCTTTTTTTTTAATGCTTTGCAGTAGACATTTTGAGCCTGTTTGTAATAAATAAATAATAATTTTAAAACTTATTTATAAATAAATTTTAAATATAATTTATTTATAAATAAATTTATCATGTTTGATATACTGCAATTTAAAATAAAAAATTCAATTGAATTTCATAAAATTATATTTAAAATAAATTTTTAAATGAAAAATTATTTATATTTATTTTTTAAAATACTTTTAACATAATAATCTAATAAAAATAAATAATAAACACCAATTTATATTTATTATATACAATATCATAACTTTTTATTTTTTACTAAAAGATAAATAATGAATTTCACATAAATAATATACTTAATTAATTAATTAATTATATAAATATAAATATATAAAATAATTATAACATTCATCGTAATAATTATATTTAATTTATATAAAATATCTCTGTTTAAAAAAAGATGTAAAATGTCTTCTTCATTTAACTAATTAATTTAGAAACTGTAAAAATATTTGAAAAAATTATTATTATTGTTAATTATATTTGAAAACATTAGTGCATAGAACAAAAACTGTAATTTCACACTAATAATTATGAAGTCTAAAAAAAAAAAAATACTTTAGTCTATAGAGGGATAGTTTTATTAAATAAAATTTAATGGTTTATTATTATGATCAAATTTGATAAAATAAATAAGCTAAATAAGTAAAAAAAAAAATTATAAAATTGGAGTGTTAGGGGTGATTTTATTAAATAAAATTTAATGATTTATTATTATGATAAATTTGATAAAATAAATAAGTTAAATAAGTAAAAAAAATTAAAAAATTAAATTTGTAGAAGAGAATAGTTTTATTATAAAAAATTAGAGTATTTAATTTTATGGAATTCATTTGAAAATTTCACCAGTTTTTGTAGAATTTGATGTAGTTATATTTAATTCTGTAAAATTAAATTTTTAGAATTGAAATCTATTTTTTTTATTTCAAACATGAAAGCGTGAATTTCTAAATGAATTTCACAAAATTTTGTGAAATTTATTTGTTTTAAATGAGGTTTTTATTAGGACTCTTTATTAGGCTCCTTTGCTATAAGTATGGAAATTGGAGATTTTGAAAAATAATTGAAATTTCGCTCTCTTTATGATAGCCGGTAGCTGTGTGTCACGATCACGAAGGGCAATTTAGGATTTTTATTATTATTTTTTCCTTATTTTATACTCTCACTTGAAATTTAATGGTGAAATTGGGTTAAAATGGATGAAAAGAGCAATTTATAATAATAATTTAGGAATTTCAAAGCTATTCCATATGTAAGTGTTACTTTTAATAAAGTTTAAGGATGAAAAAATTTTACTCTTTCTGTTAAGAAGAAACCCTAGAGCTCCTCACTGACCACAAGTCGTTTCAAACCCGCTGCCGCTCTCTCTTCCCCAATTATGAAAAGGCACTATGTCTCTCTGTTTCAATATCATTCTAAAACCTAATCTCTCTCTATTTCAAGTCTTAATTTATGTGGTCTCTACTTCGGTCTTCAAATCCATAAACGAAACTCCACTTGGAATTTGTTCTCTTCTCTTTTAGTGTCTTGTTTCCTTTTATTTTTTTTTGTTTTATTGCTTGAAACTCTCAGTGTTTGTCTCTGCAGAAGTCTCTGGAGAAACCATAGAGCTCCTATTCAGATCGATTCCATGGCTTCATCAAATTTATCCTCCCTACCTTAATTAAAGGGCTTGTTAGGGAGGATAATTTTGTTGAAGCTGTGTAATCGTTTGATGAGATTGTTGCGAAAGGGTATCACCTGATATTTATACCTATACTGTGATTTTTCTATGCAGAATTCTAGGTTCTTTTTTATCTTACTTATGATGATAGTTTACAGAAAAAAAAGATTGCTATTCATCATCCCATTATGTTCTTTGGCTGTCTGAATTATTTTTTTTTCTTGGTTTAATAATCTTACATTATGTCTACAATTGAAGAACACAATTTTACCTTTAGTTGAACCTTTCTCTGAAGGATTTAATTTGCTGTTGTTTCATCACGTTGTCAAAAGATTGAAATTGTTATTCATTATTTAACCAATATATCTTATTGTGCCTATATACATGGTTTTGTTGGCAGAGAATGGATTTGAACTTTTAATCTGACTACTATTTTACTTTTCCTTTAGCAATTATTCGCTATATATAGATCAGGCTAAATGTTGCAGCTGAGCTTTCACAGATGTTTAGACATTTTAAAGCTGTGATAGTTGAGTTTATTTAAGATTTTTCATTTTCTTGGTTTCAACTTCCTATGCCAATTTCCCAATTCACCACAGATCTATGTAATCAAGCTTGTTGGTTTAGTTTTACACCTCATATGCAATTGCAGCCTTAATAATGTGAATTAAAGCTCTATAGAGATTAAGACCCTGAAAGTCGTTTCATTTTATATTACTGGCTCTTTTTTTTTTTTTCTGTTCACTCTGACTTAGAGGTATGCACTCTTACTTGTAGAATACGACTCTAGTAGTCAAAGTTATGCATGACTGATTTTTACGGATTTTCAAGGTGTTAAGTTATTTTCGCTTGGTCAATAATATATATATTTTTTACTTCATATTGTTATCTCTATGACTGATTTGTGGCTTTCTAAGGGGTTTAATAGTGTCTTTAGTAGGGAAATGTTGGAGCAAGCTGCCCCTTAGTTAAGAGGGGAACTAATGTGTCTGTAAAAGGTAGCTCCTCCATTCTTTCTTACTCTTTTAACTTTATTTGTTATTTGATTATATTTTATAGCAGTTGGTTTTGACTAGCTTCGTGTGGATCTTTTTTCATTAATCATGATTTTCTGTACAGCCCAATAATGGAGGGATCAATAGCATTGGGCATTTTAGTTTAAAAACCAGGCAAGTAGCCATGGAAGGGAAAGCTTACTACTTTCTGTGCAAATCTGACTCTTCGAATGGTAGAAAGGGATAGTTTTAGAGAGAATAATGGACTGGGGGATGAACACTGATTTCCAAAAGGTGCTCGATATCTTATTCTACAAGTGGTGGTTCATGCGAAATTGAAGACAATGATAAAGAGAGTGTTTGTGTTAGTGATATGAAATTTTAGAGCATCGTCGGGACCTTGGGAAACTGATTATCAGGTGATGGTGAGAAAATTTACAGCCAAAGGGTATCGTAACTGCACGCCATAGAGATGTATGGAATTTGAGAGACTCAAGGGTACACTAGTTCCTAAACTTAAAATGGGGTGGCTTTGATTAGTTGATTTTTTAAGAACTTGATGAAGCTCTTCTTGTATGGAAATAGTGATATTGGCCCTGTCTCCATTATTGTTAGTGGTTTTTGAATTTTATAATCCAAACCAAATCACCTGCTTACGAACACCCCTGATTATTGTTATTATTATTTTGAAATATAATTTTTTCTTGTATTTGTTCTCTCGGTTTCTTTAGCCATCACCATGATTGTATTGTATTCAAAGCCTCGATCTTGTTCATTTTTATTTTGTGATTGTTAAGGATTGAGAATGTCTAAATGCTTTTTAGCTAATCTTTGGAGCTTGATGTGTCGGCAAGTCTACTTTTACCAAAACTCTTGTAAGGTGAGCTTTTTTGTAGTCTTTTGGATCCTCTTTTGCTCGGAAAATTTGAAGTCAGTTCACCTACACCTTTCCACAGTCTTCTATAATTCAAATTTTCAACAAGTCTGATTATGTTGACTATATACATTCATTAGTTTCTCAAAATATTCTTCCTTAACAGATTCTAAATATTTCGTTCTATGCATTTTGAGTTCTCTTTTTACAGTTTAAAACTTGCATTTGCCTGGTTTTCTCTGTATGGAACTCATTAATCTTTCCCAAGCCCCCTTCACTTTTTCCCAAACCATATTAGAACTCAAGGAACTATTTGATTCCTCCAGAGGGAGAGGATCTGCACCAATAGAAAATGATAATAGGTGCGTATCTTTTAGAACATCAAATACATATGATGGAGTGGCATTCTTTATTCATCTGTAGCATCACAGTTTAATGAAAATAGATTGTTATAAAATAAAAATTCTCCTTTTTCTGCCAAAATCGGGCTTTGGATAAACTGATGGATAAAGGCTCAACTTGGATGCAATGTACAGGCTAATGTTAAAAAAAACCCTGATCAATACGACTTGTTGCAGAATCATTCTATTTCGACTTTTGTCCTTTGGACATTTCAAAATCAAATGTTTGTATTAATATCACTCCAATGCCAAATCTAACTAGGGTTTGAATAAAAAATTAATAAATGTGGGCTCCACATTTGCATCCACCGTTTGACCCTCAGTAAGGAGAGGAACTTGGGTTAGAGGATGCGGAGGTTGATTAGAGATCAGAATTATCAGAGGCAAGGCCATAGTGAAGCATAGCCTCAGGTCCAAGAGGATGCTGCATATCCTTACCTCTTGTTGGATCAAAATTGAACTCATTTTCCAAGTCATCAATGTCATCTTCTTCTTCTTCTTCGTCTCCTTCAACTCTGGCACAGCCTGCTCAAATATGATCGTACAATTTTCAATTCATTTGGCGGTAGTGTTGAAATTGAAACATATAGAAATGAAAAGGGAGGAGATGGTAAATTGTTTGAGTACCCTTGAGACGCTTGAATCTGGTCTTACACTGAAGGCAGACTTGAGTTCCTTCCCTGCGCTCGTACTTATAGCAAGTTCTGCAGATGGGGAAGGCACACTCATTGCAGGCAACAAACAGCTCTCCATCCACGGTTAGCCCCACATCGTCTCCACATATGTGGCATATTTGCCCGCTTAACTGCTGTAACGGTTTTGACTGCAAAATAAAAAAAAAATGCATTCTGAATCCGGAAAAAGAAAAGATAGTAGAAAAGGACAAAAGTACAACAAGCTTACGGCAGATTCACCATTGTGACGGATTACAACTAGCTCATTCCTATTGTGAGAGCCGGCCACCAAGCCTGCACTCGCTTCCATTGGCCTTTCTCACAATGCAGAAGAAAAGAAACTGCAAATTTCAGTTTCAGATCTACCAAAAGTAAGCCCAGGTGATCAATAGCTTTTTCTACCGGTAAAAGAGAAGAGTGACAGCGACAAAGGAAGAGGTCAACCTACTACTTCTACTACTACTCATCTGTTCACTGACTCACTGCTACCTTTACTTTCAGATTCTATTACCGCATTCAAGAATACACTACAAGAAAAAAATAAATCTCTCGTTCACTTCCAGAGAGTATGCCCACAGTGTTGGGGATTTAGGTCACCGGGGAGAGATGAAGAAGGAGAAGAAGGAGGAGGAGAGGAGAGAAATCGATGAGAGCTGGGGCTGAGAATTTGGGATTTTTGATTTTTTTGGGTGAATGCTTTTTTTTTTTTGGCTAAAACGGTGCGTTTTGCATCTTGAGCTAAGTTAGCCCAATATGTAAATGTGGGGCCTATATTTATTAATTTTTTATTTAAACTCTAATTAGATTTAGCATTTAAAGTGATATTAATCTAAACATTTAATTTTAGGGTGCTCGAAGGACGAAAATCGAGTTAGAGCGATTTTATAACAAGTCGTATTAGTCAGAATTTTTTTAGCATTGGCCCAATGTACAATTTCCTGAACTTAGCATAAGAAAACAAAAAAATTCATTTCTTAATGAAAAATAATTTTTAATATTTTTAGTTAATAAAAATTATAAAGGTTTAAACTTAGAAAATAAAAAATTTATTTAAAAATACAAATAATTATTAAAAAAAATTATAAGATTACAAATTTTTTTGAGTATATTGAATATTGAATATTTTTTAATTATATTTGATTTTAATGTAATAATTCTTTACTTTTTAATTATATTTGATTTAAATTAAAATTTTTATTTTCATAAAGATTAATTTTTTTTAGAAATATGCTTTCTATACATTTGGTGCAAGTTCAAGAAAGTAAATTGTATATTGCTCCGAAATTCATAAAACATAGTCAGAAATTTTATGAGAGAAACAATATGTTTTTTTAAAGTCAATGCGCATCTTTGACTCATTCTTTTTCAGTGTTAATAATTTTAGATACACAATAGTTTCATTTCAAAGTTTGAGGTACCATTGTAAGATTATATATTACGAGAAAGACGCTGGAAAATGAGAATTTAATAAACATAAGTAGAGGTTTTAATTTTTTCCCATACATAATTAATATAAAGTATTAATCCACAAGAAGGCCTTGGCAGCTATAACCTTTACAAGTTTCAGTTGTGAAAAACTATTATTAGACAACAACTATAAGTTTAATTTACAATAGATTGGAATCTAAACTTGTGCAGTAGGGAATGCACAGTTCGTATGAAAGTAAACATGACAAAAGTAGAAGCTGCAAGAACAGAAATCCCAGCCCATGGACTATTGAAAGAATCTTGTTTGATGGTTTCCTTCCATTTGTGCCATGGGATTTTGCAATAAAGATTGAGAGCTTCAACTATATTAGAGAGTAGAATACACAAAATTTCCTTTGGCAAGATAGCTAAAAAGAGTTGACAGACTATAATTATTATTGCGTAGCCGATTTTGTATAATTCCATTTTTGGCCAGTATCTCCACATCCTTTGCAATCTTAACCATATTTGTCATGGCAATGGCATTCCTCAAATGCCTATAGATTCCTTAATAAAATTTAGGATCTATCTGTATTTTTAACTGTGGAATTATCAAATATCGTCTCTGAACTCAAAAGCAAATAGGTTTTTGCTTGACCCCAACCCAAATTTGATTCCTGCTTGGTAAAGCTCTGTAACACTGGGTGGATTTTGAATTTTACGAATAATTTATTATGTACTTATAC
Source organism: Jatropha multifida (assembly GCA_948099535.1). Taxonomy (NCBI): domain Eukaryota; kingdom Viridiplantae; phylum Streptophyta; class Magnoliopsida; order Malpighiales; family Euphorbiaceae; genus Jatropha; species Jatropha multifida. The sequence goes on along the minus strand of CANUEX010042804.1, from coordinate 28,805 downwards.
TTACAAATTTCAATAGTATTTCACTTTTAAATTTTACAACTTTAATCCTGTGGTATTTTAAATTTCATGAATGACATATTATGCACTTATACTTAAAAATTTTGATAGAGTTTCACATATTCTGACACTAACAATATAATTATTTAGAGTTTTTAGTTTTTATATGTAAAATATTGTTTGATATGTAGTTATCATAACTCTGGGAATAATATTTTAAAAATTTTCAATTACTTAATAAGTGTTTGATTAATCTAATTTTTGTAAATTGAAGTATTCAATAAAATAATTTCGAAAGTTGAAATGTTTAATAGGCTTAATTTTATAAATTAAAGTATTTGATAGGTCAAAATAAAAGTTGAGGATGCCAAAAAGTTGAAGTGACAAAGTGAAGGGTAAATTTATGTGTTTAGCTTTTTTTATTTATTTCAAGGTCCCAACTTTAATGGCTATTGATAGATCCTTAGAAAGTTCAGTATGTAACAACTTGTTTTTCAGTGTCAGTAATAGTGATTTACAGGTCTATGAATAGTAACATCGGTCCGAAATTTGGTATTATTTCGGTCCGAAAAAATTACTACATGTGTCTAGTATGTTATTTAATATTTTTGGAGCATGTTTGCATGATTTAGGTGGGTAAATAATGTTTTATGAATATTTTTAGAGATTTACAGCAACTAATGAATATTATTTTTAGTGTGGTATATTAAGGAATAAATGGTGAATCATTTTTATGGAGTTAATTTAATTAATTTGTAGAGTTAAATAATATTTGAAGGAGAATTATTTGAGGAATATTTAGAGCCATTTGATGAGATTACCTAGGACTTGATCATAGCCATTGATTTAGCATAAAATGAAAAGTAAAGTTTGACTTTGCTACTTAAGTCACCAACAACTTCTCTTTCTTCTTCCCACGTCCATCTCCCACGCCATTTTTCATGTCTTTCTTCCTCCATTTCTTTCATTTTCTTACCACAAATCACTACTAAACTACCTAATTAAATTATAGAATAGTGATTAAACCTTAAGAAACAAGTAGTGGAAGTTGGAAATTTTGATTAAAGACTTAGAGAATTGAAGTTGCCATTGAAGAGGTAAATTGTGAATTTTTGGGTTTTGTGATTTATTAGGTAGAATTCTAAGATTAGACATGAAATTAATGCATTAAATCATGCTCTCTCTATCTAGTGTGTTAATTTTGAGTTTAATGAGAATTTTTCCTTCTTGAAGAGGTTGATGAGCCCTCTCACAAAGGAAAAGATAAAGCTTAAGGGAAGAGCTTTATAAGCTCCTTCAAGCTTCATTATAAGGTTAGTGCAATAATATTCTCATTCCCCTATCATTTTTTTAAGTTTTCAATTTTTAGGTTTTTGAATGAATTTTAGGAATTTTGTATGTTTTGGCTTAATTGATGAATTTTGATGTTAAATGTGTTCTTAGGTGGGACTAGAAGTCATTTTTCGATCCTTTTATAATTTCCATTTGTTTCTAACTTCTTCATAAAAGTTGTAGCTCTATGTCTCAGATTTCCAAAACATCCTCTTATGTTCAATTCTAATACTTGTAGCTCAACTTATGATTTCAATACCAAAGCTGGTTTTGTTATGGTATCTCACTTGTATATCCGAATTGATTGTCCATTTTGGCTACTAAAATGGCAAGATAATGTCTTATGTTCTTCATAAAAGTTGTAGTTCTACTTCTCAGCTTTCTAAATCATCCTCTTGTGTCTAATTTGAATACCTATAGCTCAACTTATGATTTTTATATCAAAACTGGTTGTGCTGAATCATGTTTGGATTGTTGTTCTGTGTTCTTGAATTTCTTTCACCCTCTTAGAAAATGATCTAGACTATGGTCCCTTCATGACATTTGTATCATTTCATCTTAATTTTTAATGAATTAAGTTTCACTCAATTTGAAGTCCTATAACTTCAGTTATACCTTGAGAACATAAAAAAGGTCAGGTTTATGAAAATGCTGAAAATTTCTTGATTTAAGTACTTTTATACTATATTAAGTATATTTATTTTGAATATGTCTATTTGAATTTATTTTATTAAGTATAAAAAAGGGAGAATGTGGTAATTTTCTTAAGTTGTAAATTAAGTGATTTTGAAATAATAAGTGTTAATTATAGAATGTTTTGGAAAAAGGAATGGTGAATGAGATATAAGATTATTGTGGGAGAATGCATTTATTTTAGGCTCTACTATACATGATTGACATGTGGTATGATAAGATGTATTGTGATATTTAAGCATGCTCAGGTTATCAGCCCGTTCTATTTGATGGAGCTATGATCATATACTAGGGTTATCAGCCCTTATAAATAGGCGGACGCGCTTATTATTTGTGGTAGTGCTTGCACAGGCCACGGTGGTGCTTTCATAGGCCACGAAAGTGTGATTGGTGGGTGATGGTTCCATAGGCCATGGTGGCGCTTCCACAGGCCACGATTGTGTGTTTAGTGGGTGGCACTTTCACAGGCCACGATCAAATCTGTTTACATTCATTCGGTATAGGCGTGAGACTTAATAAAGAAAAAGTGGAATTTTATTTCATTATAAAGAATCGGAAATATACATATGTATTTGTGTTATTTTCTTATTTGTTTGAGGTTGGTATTTTTTTTAAAGTGTGAATTTATTTATGTTTTTCGAAGTAATCAGATTTAACTAGCGCGTTTTCAGTATTTGAAATATATTTGATTTGAGTTTTATAACTTGGCATTTCTTGGTTACTTAAATTTATATTTAATTAGCACCACTGAGTCTTTCACTCAGTGCATTGATTTTTATTACGCGCAGGTTGTGAGCTGTGGGTGCTACACGAAGACTAAAGAGACAACATCAGAGTAGGAGTGTAGCTTTTGATAGGATATGTATATTAATGTAAATTATGGCATGTATAATATTTTTGTGAGAAATATTGGATTTGTAAATATTGATAATGTAAATAATGAGATTGATGGTTATAATAGTTTTATTATTTGATTATATGCTGGTGTACGAATGATGATGATATATATAAATTTTTAGTATAAATGGTGAAATATTATGTTAATATTTAATTGAATTAATATAATATCTAGAAGTGTTGCGTGATCTTTGAAATAATTTGGAGTTGAGGTTTGGAGGTTGATATTGGAAGTGTGTAAATTTTCTTTGTGTGGTCAGTAAATTTTTAAGGGAAACTCTTACGAAATTTTCATAGGAATTTTCTTTAAATGTTATTTAAAAATTTTTAAATTACTTGCCTCCTTATGAAAATCTAACCACTTCTAATATATGATTTAGAGATTGTGAGTGACATAAGACGGTGCTCCGGCACCGAATATGCCATCAGCCATCTGGTTCTCTGGGATTGGGCGGCGGGTGTTACATTTAGTGGTATCAGAGCATAAGTTTAGTCGATTCTAGGATATGTGAATTGGTGTGACAGTTATTTGATTTAGAGTAATTATATAGGTGATTTAAGTTAAATACATGCCATATTAGTCTGTTTTGGAAACTTCTCTCTGAAACGAACCTGTTGGTCTTTATAGATTAAGTTATGTCTCAGCATCTATCTGATGAGGAAATGGATAGTTATGCCCCTCCTAAGGGTGCTATGTTAGAGGGTGTGCCAGCTAGTGGTGCTGCTGGAGGTGTATTGGGTTCAGATGCAGAGCGTGCCTCGGCTGCGGGGCAGGCTGCTGCCGGTCCTGCGGGGCCTAATCAAGGTGATTTGGTGCAGCAGTTGGTAGCTGTGTTGAGGCAGGTTGCGGGAGCAGTTCCCTTTGTTCCAGTTCCACTAGCCTCTGTTCCAGTTCATTCCCCAATAGAGAGATTGAGGAGGTATGGTGCTGTTGACTTTATGGGTCGGAAGGATGATGATCCTTCTACAACAGGGTTTTAGCTTTAAGCTACAGAGAGGATTTTGGAGCAGATGCAGTGTAGTCCTCAGGACAGATTGACTTGTGCCACTTCCTTACTGAAGGAGGAGGCTTATTTATGGTGGGAGTATGTGATTAAGATAGCGAGAGTTGAGGATGTGACATGGGACTTCTTTCTCTCTGAGTTTCGGGAGAAGTATGTGGGCGAGTTGTATACGGATCAGAGGATAGTGGAGTTTTTAGAGTTCAGGCAGGGTCGGATGAGCATATTAGAGTATGAGCAGGAGTTTCTATGGCTGAGTAGGTACACCGCTAAGTTGATCCCTACTAAGGTAGATCGATGTAAGCGGTGTAAGCCTTTCAATTCTCTTGGAATCAACAAATTGTTTCATTCAGTTCTAAGCATTCATTAGTGTGTCTCTTAAAAGAGAAGACATATGTTGTTTTTCTAAAAGCATATCTTCTACTGAAGCTACTGATGTAAAACTTGGACTGAGTTATATTAATAATAATGGGGGGATCAGAACCATATAAGACCTTGAAAGGAGACATTTTTAGAGAAGATTGGAAGGAAGCATTGTACTACCACTCTGCTAGACTTAGCCAAGTAGCCCAAGCAGATGGTTTAGAGAATGTCATGCACCTGAGATAAGTTTTTAAACATTTGTTAAGCCTTTCAGTCTACCCATTTGTCTGTGGGTGATAGGTAGAACTGAAATGGAGCTTAGAGCCCATAGCAATGAATAGCTCCTTCCAAAATAAACTTATGAAAACTCTATTTCTGTAAGATATAATAGTCTATGGTATCCCATGCAATTTAAATATATGATCAAGAAAAATCTTTGCAATTTTAGCAGCAGTAAAAGGATGAGCAATCCAACAAAATGCGCATACTTAGAGAATTTCTCCACCACCACAAAATAGCAATTTTATTAGATGATTTTGGTAAACCCTTAATAAAATCCATAGATATGTGGAGCAATGCCTAAGTAGGCACAAGCAAAGGTTATAATAATTCAGGGTAACGAATGGATTTAGACTTGCATTGCTGACATACATCACGACTGGACACCCAAGTTTGAATATCCTGCCTCATACCAGGCTAATAAAAGTATTGTTTTAGTTTGTGGTAAGTGCCTCTCATATCACTGTGGGATCCTAAAAGGTGAAAAGTGAAAATTAGTGAAGAGATGTTGTTTAAGAGATGTTGAGCTGCCCACATAAATTCTTTTCTTATAGAGTAACAACCCTCCAGAATAAGTAAAATTGGGATTAGTAAAAGGAGAAACTGTGATTATTTTGATAGTATTTTTAGCAAAATCATCTTACTCATAGCTCACAGTCACTTCTTGCAACCATAGCGGCTGTGTGCTAGAGATAATATTCAATTCAGAAAACTGAGGTAAAGCCTCCCTAGATAGTGCTTTTGTAACTCTATTTTCTGCCCCTTTTTTATACTGAATAGTGTAAGTAAGCCCCAATAAGGTATTTATGCCTTTTTGCTACACATAATTGTGCAATCTTTGATGCAAAAGATGGATGAGACTTCAATGGTCAGTCTTAACGATAAATAGCGCATGTTCCAAGTAGTGTTTCTAGTGCTGAATAGCCATAATTACAACAAAAGTTCTTTCTTATATATAGAAAGGCCCAAGTGTTTAGGACTGAGTGTTTTGCTTATGAAAGTAAGAGGATGGTTTTGTTGCATCAAAACTGCCCCTAAACCAGAGTGACTTACATCAATCTCAATGACAAATGGGATAGTGAAGTTAAGCAAAGCAAGCACAAGTGGAGAAGCTTTTTTGAGGGATTCAAAAGCAAATTCAGCAGCATCAGACAACTTAAATGCATCTTTCTTCAATAAATCTGTCAAGGGTTTACTAAGAATGCCATATCTCTTAATAAATTTTCTATAATAGCCTGTTAACCCTAAAAAACCTCTCAAAGATTTGATTGACTTAGGCTAGTTTAACATAGCCTCTATCTTTTTAGGGTCAGTAGCCATGCCCTCACCATTAATGACATGCCCTAAGTAATCTACTGATGGTTGACAGAAAATGCATTTAGAGAGTGTTGCAAATAGTTTATGTGACCTAAGAAGATCAAATATTGTTTGAAGGTGTTATAAGTGAAGGGCAAAAGTAGGGCTATAAATAAGTATTTCATAAAAAAATACCAAGATAAACTTCCTAAAGTAAGGCCCAAAAATGTTATTCATAAGAGATTGAAAGGTAGCAGGGGCATTTGTGAGGTCAAAAGTCATGACCTTAAATTTAAAATGGCCATGGTGGGTTCTAAAGGCAATTTTTGGTATATCAGGTTCAAACATCCTAATTTGGTGGTATCCATCTTTAAGGTCTATCTTAGAAAAGTATTTGGCATGTACAAACTCATCCAAGAGGTCATCAATGATACGATATGGTATTTATTTTTCATAGTCAGTTTGTTAATTTGTTTGTAATCAACACATAACCGCGAAGCGTTATCCTTTTTTTGACTAAAAGTATTGGGGAGGCAAAGGGGCTAATACTAGGTTGGACTAGGGAATAGGTAGGCATCTCTTTAGCTTGTCTCTCAATTTCATCTTTTTGAAGGTGGTTATATCTGCAAGGTCTGATATTAACAAGCTTAGCATCCTGAAGGAGTGTGATTGTGTGCTCATGGGATCTAAGAGGTGGAAGGTCTTGTGGGTCTTGGAAAATGTCAGTGTATAACTCTAAAAGGTATTGAATAGCAGGGTAGGGTAAGTCTGGTTTTGGGGTAGGAGTCTCTAAGGTGGCAGAAGTTACTTATAGAGAAAAAAAATGGGACAATTGAGTACCTTCCTTTTGAAATATTTTTGAAAAGATTTACAAGAAATAATGCTTAAAGAACCAGACTCCTGAACCCCTTTCAATATTAATGGCACATTCTCTTTTTGAATTGTAAGAGAGGGAGAAATAAAATCCAAAGTGATAGGATTATACTGTTTAAGCCAATTGATCCCTAACACCATCTGATACTCAACTAAATCTAACACCCTCAAACTATAATGGAAAATTGTTCCTTGCATCTCCCATTCTGAGTTAGGACACTTAGTTTTGCTCACTAAAGTCTACCCATTAACAATCTTAACTTGTAAGGGAAAAGTTTTAACCAATTTCAAATATAAGAATTTGATTAGTTTCATGTCAATGAAATTGTGGGTGCTGCCACTGTCGATCAAAATCACAATTGACTTATCCTTAACTCTGCCCCTAATCCATAAAGTATTGTGAATTTTATTTGTGCTAATTTATTTGTAATAATGCTAGGCTAAATATTTGAATCTAGTTATGAGATTTATCTATTAATTCAAAAATGCAACTTTGAATAATTTAATTTATGTTGTATCTTTAATTCCTGATTTAATATGTTGAACTTAATGCCTGGGAATATGATAGGGCCCCATATTTGCATGATATTAGATCTATTTGAATAGACTGAAAGGTTGACAAATTAGGTTGGATCTCGCATATTAAACCTAGAATTTCTTTCTAGCACTAGAAATAGGCTAGGTTCTCTGAGGATAAAAAAACTAACATTAGGTTAATGAATTAAAATTGTGTTAGGATACAAAAGTAGAAATACATATTTTAATAGTTCATTTGAGCTCGAAAGAGGATTTTGGATACTTTAGGTTAGTTCAAAATCCTCTTTCAGGAATTGACATAACGTTTTAATCATGTTAGGTTACAAAAGTAGATGTCATATGGTTATAGCGGTCCAATTGAGCTTGAAAGAGGATTTTGGGTATCATAAATTAATTATTCAGAGTTTGCACCTAAAAATTAATAGAAACCCCATAATTAGACCAACTCTATAATTATTTGTTGAATCTATCTTTTGATTATTTCCATTTGCTTATTTTAATTGTAATTGCATCTTAGTTTAATCCAACTCCATTTAATTTCGATTTTTCTAATAATTGTTGAACATAACAAATTGATAGCCTATTCCCCAATCTGTGTGGAACGATAATCTTTTTCATTACTTGTACGACCTGTATAGTTGAGGAACGCGAGCCCGCACTCTGAGACACAGACGCGCGGCGCAACACACACTAAATTTTTGGTGTCGTTGCCGAAGATTGGTGCTAGAATAGATATTAGTTTAATTGCCAAACAATTAATTAGGAATTATTTTTTTTAATTTGTTTGCAAAAAAAATATTTGAAATAAATTTGAAAAAAAGAAATTCAAATTCTTATTTACGTTAAGCACGTCTTAACGTTGTCCGTTTTCAAAACAAAAAATTTTTTTTCTTTTATTTTTTTTAGTTTTTGTTTATTTTTTTTCTTTTCTTTTTAAATCTTATTTTGAATTTTCTTTTTATTTCTTTTTTTTAGTTATTTAATTTAAATATGATTGTTTAAAATTTTATTTTAATTTTCATTTAATTTTCATTTATTTTTCTAATTTTATTTTTTTATTTTATTTCTTTTACCTAATTTATTAATTTAATTTTCAAAAATATATTTTAAATATTTATTTATTTAATTTTCTTTTTTCTTTTCTTTCCTTTAATTATTTTAATATACTTAATTATTTTTTTTATTTTTTTAATTTAAGTTTCATCTCTTTTAATTAATTAAAATTTAATTTTAAAAGAAAAAGAAGAAGAAAATCTTTTCTTTCTTTTACTCATCACATTGCGAATTAATCTTTTATGCTAAGATCATGAAGTACAGAATTGATACCTCTTGATTTAGAAATAGAAAGGACAACTCACGATTTGAGAAAAAAAAATCCGAGGTATCAGAGAGAAAGGCGTAGCCCTATATCGAGAAGATGTGGAAGTGCAGGCACAATTTTGGGAAGAGTCGAACTAGCAGACCAGCTGGAGATTCCTAAACTAAACCAGGTTAGAGTCAAGATCGAAAATCAAGAAAAACAATCGAAAGAGATGGCTGAAGAAAGAACTTTATGGGATTTGAACGTTCCTAATCCCGAAGGAGCACAACCAGTTATCATAAGTTCGCTAGTATTAGCCAACAATTTCGAGATCAAACCATCTCTAATCTCTATGGTGCAACAATCGCAGTTCACAGGACAACCAGATGAAGATCCCAACGTTCACATTGCCACATTTTTGGAGATTTGTGATACACTGAAGATAAATGGCGCTTCAGACGAAGCGATTCGATTGAGGCTGTTTCCTTTTTCACTGCGGGATAGAGCAAAACTTTGGTTACACTCTATGCCTCCTGGGTCATTCACCAACTGGGATGAATTAAGTCGTGCTTTTCTTCAAAAATATTTCCCGCCTAGTAAGACTACAAGGTTGAGGAAGGAAATTTCTAACTTTCGAATGAAGGAGGACGAGACACTATACGAAGCATGGGTGAGATTCAAAGATCTTCAACGCTAGTGTCCGCATCATGGATTTGAGAAGTCAGCTTTAGTGCAACAATTCTACGATGGAGCAACACCAACAACTCGAAGTGCACTAGACGCTGCTGTAGCCGGATCATTTTTAAAGAAAAGAATCTCTGAAGCTTATGGATTATTGGAAGAAATGGCAGTTAGTAGTTATTGGTGGAACGAGGATAGACATACAACGAAGAAGGTAGCAGGGCTGCTAGACATAGATAGATTGACGCTTTTAACTGCCAAGTTTGATGCACTTGCCAAGAAATTGGACAACTTGAATGTTAATGCAATAGCAACTTTGTCAATGGGATGTGAAGTTTACGAAAATATTAGTCATACGAGAATGGAGTGTAAGTATGGAACGGCTGAGTATACAGTGGAACAAGCCAGTTATATTCAGAATAATTACCAGCCTAGACCTTGAGGTAACCCATTCTCAAATACCTACACACCCGAGTGGAGAAACCATCCGAATTTTTCGTGGTCAAACCAACAAAACCCAGCTCCTAGACCTACCTTGAATAACAATCCAAGACCACCACCACCTAGATTCCAAAAGCCAAATACTCAACCCTTTCAGAATCCACAACCACAGTCTTACCCAAATCCAACATCCAATCTTGAGGCAATGTTTGAAAGCTTTTTACATAATCAAAAGCAAAGAGCTGATGCGCAAGACGAACTTATCAGAAAATTGAACAAGAAAGTTGATCAACTCACAACTCATCAAAAGATGATGGAGCATCAAATAGCGCAACAAGCTAACCTTTTAAATTCTAAGGCTTATGCGAAGCTTCCAAGTCAACCAATTCCAAACCAAAGGAGTAATGTAATGCAATAGCTTTAAGGAGTGGGGAGGCTTTAGAAGAACCAAAATTGAGACAACAAGAGGAACAGCTAGCCGAGAAAGAACCAATGAACTTGGAAGAAGAATCTGAACCTACGGAGGAAGAGAAAAAGAAAGAAGAAGGAATTAAAGAGACTGAGAGAAAAAGACATACAAAGGAGGATGAAAGCTTTTGAACCTCCAATCCCATTTCCCCAAAGATTAAGGCAAGCGAACCTTGATAAGCAATTTGGCAAATTTTTGGAGATGCTTAAGCAGCTGTGTGTCAATATCCCTTTCACGGATGTTGTCACTCAAATGCCATCGTACGCCAAGTTCTTAAAGGAGATATTGATGAAGAAGAGGAAATTGGGAGAATGCGAGACAGTAGCTCTCACTGAAGATTGCAGTGCAGTGATTCTGAGTAAACTACCACCCAAGTTGAAAGATCCCGATAGTTTTTCCATGCCATGTGAAGTAGGAGCGATGAAGATTGACAAGGCTCTATGTGATCTTGGGTCAAGTGTGAGACTTATGCCCTTATTTGTTTTTGAGAAGTTAAATATTGGAGAACTGAAGTCCACCAAAGTGATTTTGTAACTCGCCGATCGATCAGTCAAATATGAAGTTGGAGTAGTGAAAGATGTGCCAATTAAAGTTGGAAAATTCTATATTCCAATAGACTTTGTGGTGTTGGAGATGGACGAAGATATACACATTCCGATCATTCTTGGTCAACCCTTTTTAGCTACAGTTGAAGCATTGATTGACGTGAAAAAAGGAAAGCTTATATTGAAAGTTGGCAATGAAGAAATTGTTTTTAATCTGTTTGAAATGATGAAACAACCAGCTAGAATTTTTGAATGCATGCGAGTTGATGTCATAGACGAAGTGGTGATAGAATTTGTTAAAGAAACACTCACCGACCCACTAGGTTCCTGTGTAAAGGACATCAAGGAAATGTAAGAAGTGGAAGAAGAAAGACAAAGCTCTATATCGAGAAGTTTGCAGAAGCAACTTGACCCAAACCAGTATGATGAAAAGAAGGAAGCACTATAGGTAAAACTAAAACCTTTACCTCCTGGATTAAGGTACGCATTTCTTGGCCAAAACTCTACATATCCCGTAATTATAAATTCTGCGTTAGATGATAGTCAGGAAGAAATTTTGTTGAATTTGCTTAGAAAACACAAAAAGATATTAGGATAGAATATACATGACTTGAAAGGCATAAACCCTTCCATATGCACACACAGGATAATAATGGAGGAAGGATTTAAACCTTCAAATTGAACCTCAACGAAAATTAAATCCTGATATGAAAGAAGTAGTCAAGAAAGAAATAACCAAGTTGCTAGATGTAGGCATAGTATATCCTATCTCACATAGTCCATGGGTTAGTCCAATCCATGTAGTACCTAAGAAGGGAGGTATTACTGCAGTTAAAAATGAGAATGATGAAACTCTAGCAACTAGGACAGTTACGAGATGGCGTATGTGCGTTGACTACAGGAAATTGAATAGTGCCACGCGTAAAGAATATTTTCCATTGCCATACATTGATCAAATCTTAGAAAGATTAGCTAGTCACTCATATTTTTGCTATCTCGATGGCTTTTCTGGTTTCTATCAAATTTACATTCATCCATTAGACTAGGAAAATACCACATTTACTTGTCCATATGACACATTTGCTTTTAGACGAATGCCCTTTGGACTCTGTAACGCACCTGCTACATTTCAAAGATCCACGACCGCTATCTTTTCTGATTTTGTAGAAGAGATCATAGAGGTATTTATGGACGATTTTTCTATATATGGAACTTCTTTTGATAATTGTTTGACTAATCTGTGAGAAATCTTAAAACGTTGTGAAGAGGTAAATCTCGTCCTGAATTGGGAAAAATGTTACTTTATGGTACAAGAAGGAGCAGTTCTGGGACACATTGTCTCTGAGAAAGGAATCGAGGTTGATAAAGCAAAAGCGAAAATCATCAAGAAAATGCTGCCACCATCCTCAATAAATGAGATTCGAAGTTTTCTGGGTCACGGGGGATTTTACTGATGATTTATAAAAGATTTTTTCAAGATTTCTAAACCCTTGTGTAATCTTTTAGCTAAAGATATTCCATTCACTTTTGATAAGGATTGTTTAGAATCTTTTTAAAGGTCGAAAGAATCTTTGATATCGGCCTCAATTATTCAACCACCAGATTAGATTCTTCCTTTCGAGATTATGTGTGATGCAAGCGATTATGCAGTAGGAGCTGTACTAGGACAAAGGAAAGATAAAAAGCCATATGCTGTTTACTATGCTAGTAGAACCCTTGATGGAGTGCAAATGAATTACACCACCATAGAAAAGGAGTTTCTAGCTGTAGTATGGGCGTTGGACAAATTCAAAGATTATTTATTTGGGTCGAAAGTGACCATTTACACGGATCATGCAGCTATTAGATACCTAATAGCAAAGAAGGATGTAAAGCTGAGATTGATCTGATGGGTACTACTCCTACAACAATTTGACTACAAGCTCAAGGACAAGAAGGGAGCAGAGAATGTGGTAGTTGATAATCTGTCCAGAGTCAAGGGAGAAGATGACATTGGAGACGACATGAATTTTCCAATCGACGACTCATTTCCAGGAGAACAAATGTTTGGTATGCACAATAACAAGGTTCCATGGTTTGCTGATTTTATTAATTACCTTGTGTGCAGGATTATTCTGCCCGATCTGAGCTACAACCAGAAGAAGAAGTTCTTTGCCAAGGTAAGAAATTATTTTTGGGAAGAACGTTTATTGTATAAGAAATGCGGAGATGGAATAATGAGAAGTTTTATACCGGAAGAGGAAGTGCAAACAATATTATTTCATTGTCATTCTTCGCCCTATGGAGGACACTTTGGAACGGCTAAGACAGCTACTAAAGTATTACAAGCTGGATTTTTCTGGCCAACGCTCTTCAAAGATGCAAAGAATTTTGCAATTTCTTGTGATAGATGTTAGAGGATGGGAAACAAGTCCAGAAGAGACGAAATGCCGCTACATGGGATTTTAAAAGTCAAAATATTTTATGAATGGGGTATAGACTTCATGGGACCCTTCCCAACATCTCATTCAAACCAGTACATTCTATTGGCAGTTGACTATGTTTCCAAATGGGTAGAAGCAGTTGCCGCACTAACTAATGATGCGAGAGTGTGATAAAATTCTTGAAGAAATTTATACTCACCAGATATGGAGCGCCGAGAGTTCTCATCAGCGATGGAGGAACCCATTTCTATAATCAGTCATTTGAAAAACTTTTGAAGAAATATGGGGTAAAACATAAAGTAGCAACGCCTTACCATCCGCAAACCAGTGGACAAGTGGAGATATCAAATCAGGAAGTTAAGAGCATCCTGCAGAAGACAGTAAATGTTGCAAGGAAAGATTGGGCTTTAAAGCTAGATGATGCTCTCTAGACTTACAGGACAGCCTATAAAACTCCGATTGGGATGTCTCCTTTTAGACTTGTTTTTGGGAAACTATGTCATTTACCTTTTGAGCTAGAACGCAAGGCCTATTGGGCAATAAAAACTCTGAATTTTGACATGAAGGTAGCGGGCAGAAAAAGATTGCTACAGTTGAATGAATTGGAAAAATTGCGACTGGACTCGTACGAAAAAGCAAAAATCTACAAAGAAAGGAGGAAAGCTTGGCATGACTAGCACATACGGAGAAAAGTTTTTAAAAAGGAGACCATGTGCTACTGTTCAACTCGCGTTTACGACTTTTTCAAGCCAAATTGAAATCACGATCGTTTGGTCCTTTTAGAATATTACGAGTATTCCCTCACGGAGCCGTTCAAGTATGGATCGAGAATACTGGAAATTTCAAGGTCAATGGGCAAAGATTAAAGCCCTACTAATCAACGAAGGAGAGGTCAAGCTAATGACCGAAAATTAGCGCTTATTGGGAGGCAACCCAAATATATAAAAAAAATACATTTATACATAATAATTATATATAAAATAATATATAATATATATGTAGATATAGATATAGATATATAATATATACATATATAAAAAAGAAAAAGTAAAGAAAAAAATAATAATATATTTATGCAGTTATCATTTATCTTATTTTCATCAAATTTTACTTTACAATATCTATTTAGAATAAATAGTATTATATCTTGAATTTTTTAGTTTATCTTATTTTTTTTTCCTTTTTCTTTTCTTTTTCTTTCTAGCCGTTAGTTAGCATTTTATTTTTTATTATTTTCTTTATTTTATTCACAATGGAAACTTGATTTGAATTTTGTGGACAGAGATTAGAGCTGATGTCATATGGTATTAAATGAATTTGATGAGGTGGAGGACACTTGTCACGCATGAGAGAGTGGGTTGCATGAGAAAGAGCACTGCATACACGAAAGGACCGTCCAACAGATCATCTCGCAGGGTATCTCGCCACAACCAGAAATAGTTGTACAAAGCTTCTTTCCAGGTGTGCATTTTCTATTCACTTAAGTGCAAGGTGTCAATTTTTGTTTTCTAATTAATGGACACATGTTCTAGCATGTAACCTCACATTAAACACTCCACTCACCATTCTAAAATTCTTTTTGCATGGTATTTATACAAACTTTATTTGCAAAAACATCCCATTCAAAGGCCATGCACGTCACTCCTCTTCTCCATTTTCAAATGTTTTGAAAAAAACCATAGCACCTAGAAACACCCCGCCTTCCCTTCTCTTTTTCAAATAATTCCAGCAAGTTTATCCCGTCACTTTTAGTCACAATGCCACCACGAAGACCAACTTCTCCAAAGCTTGTCTACAAGAGCCGATGCAAATCATCCCCGATAAGCACCTCCAACCCGCTGGACCAGCCATTCTAGCTGCAACTTGCAAGTCTACTTCCAACAAGAGAATTTCCTCTTGCTCGCCCAAGGGGACCCGTCCTACCAACTAGGCACTTTACTGAGAAACTCCTAGAAAGACTTAGGATTAAAGATGAATTTATGGATATCCTAGAGAAAATGGGATGGAAAACCTTATTTTCAATTAGGTGCAGGACTCATAGAAGGTTGACATTGGAATTCATTTCCACTTTTAAATTTGAGTATGACCATGAGCACCCTGATGCCTTTGGCCAAATTGATTTTGAAATGAATTTCACTCAATATCTAACCACCATTCAGTCAATAAACCGCCTTTTAGGAACCCCCATTGATGCTCTTAGAGAGCCACCGATAGGATATAATGAGAAAGATGCTTGGCTTTTGTTGTTAGGAGAAAATTCACCTTTTAGGACCTCCTACACAACCAATGTTTTGAGAAGCAAACCTCTTAGGATCCTTCACTGTTTTTTATCCAAAACTCTTTTGGGTCGGCATCAACATACGAGAAGGATAATTAAAGAGGAGCTTTTTCTCTTTTGGGCAGCATATAATGGACTTAAGGTAGATGTAGCATTGTTTTTGTGTAGACACCTTGTTAAACTTCATTAAGGTTCTCATTCCACTTTAGTTATTAGAGGTATTGTTACCCGAATAGCCATGGGTTTCAATGTATTTGATGATGGATACGCAGAACGCCCTCTCGAAAATATGAAAAAAGAAAAATTCACCATAAGCTCACTTGTTAAAATGAAAGTAGTCGCTAAACATAAGGGATATTTTTACTTTTTAACTAAGAATGGTGAGTTAAAAGGAGATCCATAGCATGTGTAGGTGAGGAACTGAGTGATATGGCAGTTGAAACATCAGAAGATGAAGAAGAGAGCGACGAAGCTACTGAAGAAGAAGAATCAGAGGATGAGATGGTCATGCATGGCACATTTAGTCAACCACCTGAACATTTAGAGGAAGAAGAGGACCCTGAAGAGGACTTGCCAATGGAGATTGAACGGACAGTTCCTATTATCCATGAAGGAATTCACCCTTTGACCAGCTCCGATAATGCCACTATCATCCGTTTTAAAAGTGTCGAAGCTAAGGTTGACCGCCTATTGGTCCTTGTACACCAACTCATAGATTCCCAAGGGTTGAGCCCTAGAGTCCCTACCTTTCTGTGACTAATTTCACTGCCCTTCACACTCTTTTGTTACCTTATGCTTAGATGAAACCTAGGACATGGTCTATGTACGTATTTACTAGGCCATATTTTGCTAAAAAATCATTTTGTGTATATATTTCCTAGGTTGATGTGGATATCATGAAATAATATGAGTGTTTTTGTTTTCTTATAATTCATGTGATTTATTTTCTCATTTGTCTCTAAAAACGCATGAATAAAATGGTGAAAATGGCTTCATAATTTCTTTTTCTCAAACTGGACCTGTTCTGGATCATCAGTTCGAAACGATCAACAAAATGACCTTCTCGATGATCGTTTCAAACTAATACGAGTCTCTCCATTTAAAACATGGAATTTGAGCCCACTCTTTAATTTTCAATCATGGGCTTCTATCCAAACCAACCCACACCAGCCGACTTCCCTTTTCATTAAAGCCCACCAATTCCTTTAACCTAAAACCTCTTTGTCTTCTCATAACACCATAAGCCCAACTCCAAAACCCATCAAACTTAAACCGCTCTTCTAAACCCTAACCCCTTTCAATTAAACCCCAACCACCATAAACCCAAAAATTAATTCAAATTTCCCTAAAATCACTCCACAACCGCCATTTTCCACCAACCCTAAACAGCCAACACAAACCACCCCCTTTCACATTGTTTCACCCTTCCTCTCCACGTTCTAAACACCCTCTTCCAGCCACTACCACCACGCCATGGCCAGAATCAAGCTCCCCCCTATTCCCACCGGTCAGCTCATTGTCCGCCGAACCCGATCCTATGGACCACCGTCTCCTCTATGCCAACCTTCTCCTCAACTATCCCCTTCCCCCCAACCTTCACCTCAGCCATCACCCTCACCCGAACAAGCTCCATCACCCCCACAATCTCCTCCCTTAACAACTAAACATTCCACCTCCAGAAAGAGAAAGCTCGCTATCATTAGAGAAGAACGAAGAGCAGCTCGCCTTGAATGACGTCAGCACCGCTGGGAGTGTTTGTATGAGAAGCTCAAGCATAGAAGCTTCACTTCAACCAGGTATCTAGACCTCCATGCCTTCTCCTCCTTATCCCTTGATTCCCCTTTGCGTGTTTTGTTTCAAACAATGGGATGGAGAAATTTTGTGGCAAACCAATTTCCCTCTTTTAAAGAACTTACTCTTTAGTTTCTAAGTTCCCTTAGGAAAACAAAAATCCAAAAACTTCCAGCCATAACTTTTCAATTATTAGGAATAGACATTGCCCTTACGTATGATATCCTTAACTATCACTTGGGTTTCATCGATTGCGAAAATGGTTTCAAAACCATACCCTCTGACTTT
This sequence comes from Jatropha multifida, assembly GCA_948099535.1. Lineage (NCBI taxonomy): Eukaryota > Viridiplantae > Streptophyta > Magnoliopsida > Malpighiales > Euphorbiaceae > Jatropha > Jatropha multifida. The sequence goes on along the minus strand of CANUEX010042804.1, from coordinate 11,321 downwards.
AACCCTGAGTTAGCTTGGAATGAACTTTCTTATTGAGCCCATAGTTTTGCAGACAAATAAGCCAAATCCAATGAAATCGATAATGTTGTTTTACAAATCATCCATCGCTTCCTTGCTAACATTATTTTTGCCCGAGGCAAAAGTCAAGGACATGTCTCCACTCAAGAGTTGTTCTTTCTCTTTGCTTTTCACCACAATCAGAAAATTTCCCCTACCACTTGGATTATCGATCACATGTTTCACATTGCTTTTCGATAAAAGGGAGTCATTGCTTTTGGTGGGCGGGCTGGTAACTGCCATTGTGCTTAGTTTGAACCTTTTCACCCTTGATGACTCACCTTTTGAGCCATTACCTCCGATCGATATCATCAATCGCAAAACTCTCATTTACATGGGCTTACTCAAGAAACACAATGGAGTCTCGATCTTAATCAATAGAATTGGAGAATAACTCGCGGTACCTAAAAATGGCATTCCCATGCAGAGCCTTACCGCTGACCTTACTGCCAATGCAGTCGACCCGCCAAATGATCTAGCAGAGTCCCTTCTGCCTTCATTTTTCCAGCGTCATGTCTCAGAGCGCCTACAACACATTGAGGATTGTATTCACCAGCTAACCAACACCATCCTCCACCTCATGCCTGATTTAGATGACTCGCCATCTCTTTGAGATTGTCTATGTTTTATTTTAGGATTTTAGACCTTTTTATTTTAATTTCCAATTATATTTTTGTGGTTTTCCATGTATGTGATTTTCACTTTGTTGTCTTTCTAATTTAGCACTTGAACTTTTATTGTCTTTAGTTCTTTATTTCATCCTTGTTCTTATTTCATTTCCTTTTGATTTTATTTTATACACATGCATGAATATGTCTGTTGTTTATGGATTGAATGATGCGCACCTTGCTATCTTTTTGAGTTTTATTCAAACTTGAGCATATAGCAGGATTGATGTCCACATTGAGGACAATGTTGAATCTAAGTGAGGGAGGTATGCTTAAACTACACTATCTTTATCGTTCTCATTTGAAATGATCTCCCAAAGAGTTTCTCACAGGTCATTTCGACATCATACCTTTGCTGTTCTTTCATGCATTTTTCTGTCTATTGACTTAATGCTACATTTTGAGGAGCAGAAAATTTTGAAAATGTGCATAAAATTATTTTCAAAAGGGCTCAAATTTACTCTTAGATATTGAATTCCTGGTTTCTTTTAAGAATGAGAATTGGTCAAATCCTTAAACCTTGATTTCTCATTTAAGTGTAAAACCACTCACTTTGAGATTGTATTTTAAAGGCTGAAACTTGCTATTTACCTTCATAATAATGGAAACTAGATGATATATGGGTAGCATTCAATTTGCCTGAAGAAAACTATGTGTGAAAAGTGTTAAGACACAAATCCGAGAACAAATTTTTCCAAGACTTTCGAAACGAAATTTTAAGGTTTTCACACTTATAAGGACATGATTTAGGCACTTCTTTGAGTTTAACCACATTAACCTTCCATCCTACCCTTTAAAGTTTAACCCTTGTTAGCCCCTTTGAGAATTTTATCCATTTTCTTTCAAAATAACCCATATAAAGAACCAAAACCTAAAAACCCTTTTTGACTATCCCCCTTGAGAAAATTATGTCTTTGATTTTTAAATAGCGAACTTAAGGAGATTAGATTACATTATATGAGAGCATTTTCCCTTCTCTGAAAACTACATGAAATGGTCTATTTAAGTTCAAAAAGTTCAAATAAAAGGAGAAGTGAGACCATAGCTAGAAAATTACATTAAGTTTAATAATCTCAATTAGCAAATGGGACACCATTAAGAAGGGACAAGTACACAAAAGTTCCTCTCTTTCTCTAAAGATATCCTAGTATAAAAAAAATGCAAAATAAAGGGAGAAAGAAAAGGAGAAAGAAAGACAAGAAACAAAGGAAAAGAACTTATTGGTACAAAATATAAATCTCTCTCGAATGCAATAGTCAAAATCTTCCTTAGTTTTCAAAACTTTGAAAATCAAAAGAATAATTTATCACTTTGAAAATCTTCCTTATTTCCCCATTACAACCCTACAAAGGTCTGTTGATTCCTTAAAGTTGTGGTTCCTTTATTAGTGAAGCAAGTGTTGTGAAATTTGCCTATGGGATTTGAAAATTCAATCATATATCTAACTTTCTATACATCTAGCACACATCTTTCTCTAAAGGCATGTTTGTATCTTCTTAAGATCATTTATTTCCACATGATTGAAGTAAATGTGCGAGAACTTGCTAAAAGGAACATTATCTTAGTTGAGTGTGTCAAATACTTCTTTGAGCATGATAGAGCTTTAGGATTGATTAATCTCACAATTAAAATTTACCTTGAATTTCATATGTGAGTGAGAATTGAGCTGAGATTTTTCATTCATTGCATATATTTTACTAACAAGCAACAGTTCAAGTGTGGGAGATTTTAATAACAACAAAATATGCATATATTTTACTATTTATTTTAATTAAATTTAACTTCATTTTGAATATTAAAATAGGAATAAAAATCCATTTTATATGATTTTCTCTTTTTTTTAAATTATCATATAGACTACACTAATATTTGCTATTTTGAGCAAAAATGGACCACATATAACCCATTTGGCATCAAGCAAAGACAAACAAGGCTATTAAGGCCTTGTAAATATTCAAGCCCAAGCCATGTCCCTGAAAAGACTGAAAAGCCCCTGTCCAACGTTCATAAATGCAAAAAAAAAATGGTGAAAAGTTTATTAATGTGGACCGCTGAGAACCAAGCATGAAGTGAGCTGTAAAACGACCTCTCGCCAGATCGTTTAGATTGAAACATTACAGAAGCATTAAATCTAGCCTTGTGAGCTGGCTCCTTCAGTATTTTATATTACCTTTTACATGGTGGAGAGCAGCTTGGCAGGTCAAGTTGTGCAAGTTGACATAGGGAGACGTGGAGAAACAACAGCCAATTAAGATCTTCACCAATCAGCCAAAGAAAAGAAAGCAGCTACGTGGAAGAACCTAGACCAAGTAAAGGAAGCTTCAAAATGATCTCCTGCCTAGTCATTTGAACCAAAACTGCAACATTTTAAAGGAGCAATGAACCTGGTTCAAATTCATTTAATTATTTTACTATTTCTTTTCTTCATATGGGCGATGGAGATAACCTTTTGCAGATGCAAGTTGAGCAAGTGGTATGGCTGATGTGGACCAATGAGAATCAAGCAAGGAAAGTCTATATCAAAGAGAATGAAAGAAAGCAAATGGGTTGGTTGGTTTACACTTAACAACTCTCTTGTGGCTCTGGCATTTGTTGCCGCAAGGAAGCAGGAGAGGAAATTAAGTGGCCAATCAAACTTTAGTAAAGAAAATATAGAGAGAGTTAGTAGGTGTAGTTAGTATTATTTTCAAATACAAAGAAAGGAAAAGAGCCAGGAGCAAGAGCATTGGACGTGGAATACTTGGGCAGCCAATCAAAAACCCCGAGTTTGTAATCTATGACTTTTATTTCCTTTGTGAATTTTATTTGTGCTGATTTATTTGTATTAATGCTTGGCTAAATATTTGGATCTAGTTATGGAATTTATCTATTAATTCAAAAATGCAACTTTGAATAATTTAATTTATGTTGTATGTTTAATTTCTGATTTAATATGTTGAACTTAATGCTTGAGAATATGATATAGCCCCATATTTGCATGATATTAGATCTATTTGAACAGACTGAAAGGTTGACAAATTAGGTCAAATCTCGCATATTAAACCTAGAATTTCTTTCTAGCGCTAGAAATAGGCTAAGTTCTCTGAGGATAAAAGAATTTACACCAGTTTAATGAATTAAAATTGTGCTAGGCTACAAAAGTAGAAGTGCATAATTTTAATAGTCCATCTGAGCTCGAAAGAGGATTTTGGATACTTTAGGTTAGTTCACCTTCAGGAATTGACATAACATTTTAATCATGTTAGGCTACGAAAGTGGATGTTATATGGTTATAGCAGTCCAATTGAGCTTGAAAGAGGATTTGGGGCATCATAAATTAATTATTCAGAGTTTGCACCCAAGAATTAATAGAAACCCTATAACTAGACCAACTCTATAATTATTTGCTAAATCTATCTTTTAATTATTTGCACTGGCTTATTTTAATTTTAATTGCATCTTAGTTTAATCCAACTCCATTTAATTTTGGTTTTCCTAATAATTGTCGAACATAACAAATTAATAGCCTATTCCCTAATCTTTGTGGGACAATAATCTTTTTTTATTACTTGTAAGACCCGTATACTTGCGTAATGCGAGCCCGCACTCTGAGACACAGACACGCAGCGCAACACACACCAATTTCTTTGCTCTTTTCACCTTCATTTTAATTATTCTCGTTAATAGATAATTTGCTTGAATATTTGATTCCCTTATCTTGAAGGGCTGAAAGTTCTTTAACTTTTGCTAAATTTGTTTTTAAATTTTTAACAATTTCAACAAGTTGCTCTTTATTTAACTCAGGTGCTAGATTATTCACAAATTCTTGTTGATGATCTTGTTCCAATACTCCATTCGAGTGAAGGTCCTTTTATAGTGATTTCTCTCTTTTTTAGAATTTTTAGGATGGTTTTTATTTTGAATATGTCGGCTTCCAACCATGGTTTCAATTTTTATTTGATGAATGTGTCAAATATTCGATTATGGATCTTTTAGGGAATTGATTAGAGAATTTCTGATAAGCATCACCGATCAATACCTAATGATGTAAAAATTTATGGGTATGGATGCGAGCGGTGAATGGCAACCTCGATTGGAAGTGGAAACAATAGGCTGGAGCGTCATGGAGGGGCAATCACTTTAATGCTTGAGTTAGCAAAAACTATGGAGTGTTATGTTGCTTATTTGAATTTATTAATTTACCTTTAACATAGGACATATGCTTCTTTATATAGAAGTTTAGAGGATTATATATAGACAGTTGATTATGAATATTGACTTTTAAACATAGTTCGTATTAGTTGTGGAGTAGCACTTGTCTAATAGCTCATTTTGATACTGACTTTAGATTGCTTGGTAGCTCAAGAAGGGGTAGCCATTTCTCGATTTTTAAAATTGTAATCGCCAATTTTAGAACCAGTGGGAATCAAAATCGGAATCTCTAGGAACCAAAATCAAAACTATCGGTTTAGAACCAGCGGGAACCAAAATTAGAATCGATGGGAACTAGAATTGGAATCGGGGGTCTACGATCTAGTTTTGGTTCCAACATTTGAGGAACAGTGAGCAGGCGATTCTAAGAATTGGCCGGAACTGTCTGGAACCAGTAGTTTTTTCATCGGATTAGAATCGACAGTTCTAATAGTTCCAACCAGCAGTTCCACCAGTTTTAACAACTTTTTTTTACAAATAGTTTTTTGAAATCTCCAAATTAACTCTCCTAACAATTGTAAATAGTTATATAACGGCTAGTTTTAATATTTTTTGTGGAAAGTTGATTTTTTGAATTTATCATTAATACCCATTTCTATTTACAATCCCCTCATACAAAATTGTCTCTACTCTCTCTACTCTACATTATTGTCTACTCTACAATCTCTCCAATTTTCATTTATAATTGTTGTCCAAAATATTGCAAAATAATTTCTTTAATGTCTAATCTCCAATTATTATTCAAATTATTGTCAATTAGTTTCTCCAAATCTCAATCTCTAATTATTCTCTCTAATTTTTTTTATTCAATTTTTCTAAGTTATATATTATTATCCTATAACGGCAAATAGAGGAAACTCAAGTTCCATCAAGGATAAGGGAAAGGTTGGAGGAATACAAAATTCATCTATGCCTATAAATGTCATGTTTGATTTCACTCTCGATGAATTTGATCTTGAGGGATATCCAAATGAAATTTGGAAATTTCAACTTAAGAATCCGAATTTAATGAAAATAAATTATGACAAGAGGAAGATCAAAGTACACAAGTTGTTCGACCAGCAAGACAAAGTTCCAACATATTCACCATTCATTTTCTAAAGAAATTTAAAAGCGATAAAATGTTTGATGTAATTTGTAATTATTGTGGAACATCTTATAAATACTGATAATATACAATAATAAAATATATAAAAGAATAATATAAAAATATATTAGACTTCTAAATAAACTCAAACTAACAAATCATGTAGGATTCTTACAATCCTTATCCTAATATAATTATCCTTATTCCAATATAAATATCCTGATTTCACCCAAAACAGGGGACAATACACAATTCTAAAAACCCTCAATTTCTGAGAGTTTAAGAATTGGTGCAATAAGCGTGGAACACACCTTCCTCCCCTAATAATCCCATTCTTTTTTTCATCACGAATACCATGGCCAACAGGTCGGTCAAACCCCATAATCTGGAGGGTGAGGATGACAACCATGTTGAAGCTGCTGGACAAGCCGTGGTGCCTCCTCCACAAACTATTGGCCCTCAGGTGGCGGCCGCCCTAGCGCAAGCATACTCGCAATTCACCATAGTGCTAAAATGTCTTCTTGAAATGCCCCATCCAGGTGGTGAACTAATGCCCCCAGGTGAACCATCAAATCTAAGCAGCAAGGAACACAGTGTGCCTCCACTATCACCTAAGCGACAAATTCGCCCAACATTTAAACAACTCCATGAGGTGGGGTCAGAGGCGAATCTCATTATAGCTTATCCCTATAGTCTAGAATTGAGCCACATACAGGTAGTTATAGATAATGCTAATCTTTGAAATGTTGTCAAAAAACTGGTTAGGGAGTGTAGAGAAACAAGAGAAGCGAAAGACTATAGCCTCAGTGAGGACTCTCCCTTGTCAACCAATATCTTGGGTGCGGCTTCTCCTTTAAGTTTAAGATTCTGAATTTCCAAACCTATGATGAATCCACCGATCCTCGAAGTCATCTGGAAACTTTTCGAACTATGATATGTGCAAGGTCCTCCTAATCACACACTCTAGGGGGCAACCTAAGAGTGGTATCAAACTCTCAAAATAGGATTCATCCAATCATTCTCCTAAATGGCTACCCCATTTCGAGCTCGGTTCATCACAAGTGTGCCCTCTAGAAAAATAATGTCTAGTATAATAAACCTAAATAGGGAAGATGGTGAGATGTTGAGACAGTGTGTCTTTAGATTCAAAAGAACAGTGATGCAGATTGAGAACTTGAATGATGAAGTGGCCATTTGTGCCATGACAAAGAGCAACAAATATAAGAAGCTATTCGAGAGTTTGAGTATAGACCCTTCTCTAACTTTGCTCTACTTATGGCACGAGCTTACAAATATATAAAGCTGGACGAAGCCTAAGAAGCTCAACACCAAAGATCATATGAGGAAGAAAATCACAAGCATAGAAGACACCCTTCTCTAATCAGGAGACGTTCACCCAGGAGAAGATTGCCTCTCCAGCATGCACGAGCTAGTTATATTGTTAAAAACCCTACTTAAGAGAAGATAGATCACAACAAGACCAATAGTTCACCCCCTTGAACAAGCCACACTTCAAAACGTTATGCTGGGTTAGGGATCATGGAATTAAGGTTCAGCTCAATTATCCAAAAAAAAGATGAAAGAAGATGCTATGGGCTATTGAGACAAGAATAGATATATGAATTTCATAGGGACACTGGCCATGATACCGAAGCTTGCTAACGATTGAAAAATAAGATTGAATGCCTCATATAGAGAGGCAAACTAAAAGGGTTTGTAGGACAAGTTTAGAAAAAAACTAAGGCACAATTCAAAATATTGGGGGGTTCCTCAGGCAGGGATAACAACTCAATGAGAAAAAGGAGGGTTAGGGAAATTTATTCTGTATTCCCCTAACCAAAGTTGATCACAAGACCACCAATCCTATTCTTTGAGGAAGATGGGGAACATGTGCATACCCCATACAATGATGCTTTGGTAATAGAAAGGGTCCATGAAAACTTCTTAGTAAAAAGGATTCTAGTAGTGAGATTAACTTGTTGACTATGGAGGTTTTTAGAGCCTTAATATTAGACCAGGCGAAGTTGAAACCTATCCAAACCCCTCTGGTCGGACTTGCTGGGAAGCCAGTCCCTGTCACTAGATCGATAGATGAAAATTTAAAGGTTGGAGCAAATGATACCTCAAGAAGGTTTAAGTCAAAATTCATGGTAGCAGACATCCACTTTCCATGTAACATCAAATTAGGCAAACCTATCTTATATGAGTTAGAGGCAGTATCATGCATCAGGTATCTAACTCTAAAATTTTATTTTGATAACAATAAGGTTGTTGCAATAAGGGGAGATTAAAAGATAGTTTGGGAAGTATACATGGTAACACTCAAAGGGATATCCCACACCCTAACTGTAATGTGGATGTCAAATGATAATAAGTACATAATATCACAAAAGCAATAATGTTTTAACATACCCAAAGAAAGCTTGGCGCTGAACCTAGCACTTGTGGAAAAACTCACCAAACGGGAGGTGGAGCCGGAGAGATATCTGACTTTGTTTGTTGAACTACCCATAGAAGTACATACAATCTCAAGAAAATTCATGGAGCGAAACTACCCTAGACATGAAATTCAGTCAATCTGAAGAAGGCTTATTCTATGTTCATAAATAAAGTGTAAAGTAGTTATAGAATGAAACAATAAACATAATCTTAGGTTTTTTTCATTTAGCATATCATGCCTTAGAAAAAATTTGAGAAAGCATGATATGTTAATTTTTTTGCTGAAGATTTTTGTTTACATAGAAATGTTTGACACTCATTATTCTCTTGCCAGGTTTATGAGTTCGAACTTAAGCGGTGCATTAGTTCAGACTTAAGCAATCCACCAGCTCAGACTTAAGTAGTCCATCAATTTGGACTTAAGCATTCCATCTGTTTGGACTTAAGCAGTCCATTAGTTTAGAACATCTTATAAATATTGATAATATACAATAATAAAATAAATAAAAGAAGAATATAAAAAGATATTAGACTACTAAATAAATTTCAACTAACAAATCATGTAGGATTTCTACAATCGTTGTCCTAATATAATTATTAGTACTCTAATATAAATATCGCGATTTCACCCAAAACAAGGAACAACACACAATTCTAAAATCCTTAATTTTTGAGAGTTTAACAAATACAAAGAAGCGGGAAATTATGGATCATTTTGGAAGCATTTAAAGGCAAAACATCTAATAAAAATAGGAATTGATCGATCTCAAATAAAAATTTCTTGTTATACATCTTCTAACTTTTCTTTATTTTAATATTCTAAAAAACAAAGAAAAGAAGAATTAGCTAAAATGATTTCTATGAAATATTTATCTTTATTTTTGGTGGAAAAGTGGGGTTTAATCGATATTGTCAAAAAGCTTTAAATTCTTCTACTAAAAGAGTGCCAAGAATTACTGTAAAACGAGCTATTAAATCTTTATATAAAAAAGAAAAAAAAGAGTTAAAACTTTTATTTTCTAAAATAAAAATTTGTGTTTCAATTTATTGTGATATTTGGAGTAATCGTTGGCAAATGCATTTTTATATGGATGTTACATATTATTGGATTGATGATGATTGGAAAATTCAAAAAAGAGTTATTACATTTCGTGTTTTTGATGATAAACTTATTGCAAATAATATATATAGAATGCTTGTTTCAATTTTAGATAAATATAAATTGATTAAAAAATTTTTTCCAGTTTCATTTGATAATGCATCTACCAACACTAAATTAATTATTGAACTCAAAGTAATTTGCGAACCGAATGTTGACATAAAATTTTTTCATTTTAGATGTGCATATTGTGTTTTAAATTGTGTACAAGATAGTTTAAAAGTTCTTAAATATTTTATTTGTCCAATTAAAAAAGCCATTTCATATTTATGGGGATATCCATAAGTGATGAAAAGTTGGGCTAAATTTTATAAGAAAAATAAAAAAGACCAAAACATTTTCCAAGGGATATCCCAACTCATTGGAATTCAACATATAAATTATTAAATGAGTCTTTTTCATATACATAATTATTGTGCATAATTTTCTTTTAATTCATTGGAGGCTTTCTCAAGAGTCACTTGAGAGAATCGAATCAAACGAGCCTGATTTATTTTAATTCATAAAATTATTTTATCCAAACCCCTTTTTTATCCTTAGAAATAATTTTCTTACTTTAGTAAGGTTTTGAAAATTTTGGAGACGCCACCCTAAAACGAGGAAAAAATTGTCGAATTAGTTTATTCTTTGGCATCAATTAACACGGTTTTAACCAGATTGTGTTCGGGAGTTGGATATAAAGATGGGAAGGTATTAGACACTTATTTCGCTCGGTCTAAACTGGCCTCCTAGTTATCTAAATATTCATTATTTATTAATTAAAAAATTAACTTAAATTGCGATGTAAAAATATTTTTATGCCATTTTTAAAAACTAAGTCATTAAAGCATATATTCATTTAATCTAAACATTCATCCAACCATAAAAAATAAACAAACACATAGAAAGGGGGAGGAGAAAAGAGTTACAAATCACCCTAATAAAATATATTCTATCCATTATCCCATATATATTCTCATCTCTAATTAATAAATACATACAAACAGAAAGTAAATTAAATTATTACAAATCACAAATATAAATCACAAACCAACCACAAATTATATCTAATTATTACAAACCAATTTAAATGAGAATTTCTATGAACTCTCAACAAATTAAATCAATAATATTACGTAATACCCTGAAATTTTTATTTCGAAACAATCCCATTTAAATTTAAATTGTAAATTATTAGCCAATAATATTACGTCACGTAATATTATCTAGATCGAAAATCATTTTGGTTCGCCCGAAAATTTATTGAATAACCGTCAATCGAATAAAATCGGACCAATATTTTTTAATTGGACCGAATTAATTAAAATTAGACCCGAATCGGATATTTTTGAAAAACACTGTGAGTCACTATTTTTTTCTCCCCGACAACTTACCTTGGACGGTTTGTTTTTATTTAGTAATTATAAAACTTTATAATATTTTATTATTTATTATTATTATTATTATTATTTTTCCCCTTTAAATGTTCATCTCCTTCCTCCCGACGCCACCATCCCTGTCCTCCCTCCTCTCACTGCCTCAGCTAGCCACTCCTCCTCCCTGCGCCACCACCTTCTTCTTCTTCTTCTTCTTCCTTCTCTTCTCTTTCTTTCTTCTTTCTTCTTTCCTCTCTCCCTGCGCTGCCTCCCTCTCTGTGTCTCTTTCTCACTGCCTTTGTTGCAGCAGCACTGCCAGCCACCATCACAGTTCCTCCGCCTCTCTCTACTGCGCCACGAGCTCC
>CANUEX010042797.1:0-48381 GCA_948099535.1 Jatropha multifida | reverse complement strand
TTATTCAATAAATTTTCGGGCGAACCAAAATGATTTTCGATCCCCATAATATTACGTGGCGTAATATTATTGGCTAATAATTTACAATTTAAATTTAAATGGGAATGTTTCGAAATAAAAATTTCAGGGTATTATAATTTCGAAATAAAAATTTTGGGGTATTATACTAATGTGAGTATATTGTGTATATATACACATTTTACCTCAATTTATAATATTATTTATCTAAAATTCATTAACTGTATATATATAATTTTACAATACCATCTAATAAATATGTTTCAATTAATATATATAAATATTTACACGCGCGTATATTATAAATATGATATGTATTTTTAAAATTATTTATTTTTTTATGACGTGTGTTGCACGTTAATAATGATCGTTATATTTTTATTTTTTATACTCTTTTAATTTTATATATATATATATATAATATTAAAGCATAAGTTTTATTTATATTAAAATAAATACAATTAGTTAATTTATTTTAGATTTTGTCGTATAAACTACTTACAATGTTATTTCTTATATATTTTATTGTAATGAACTGGTCTCAAAATAAAATTCAATTCAATCCTTATACCTAATTCTTGGGTTCTTAATTTATAAATATATATTTTTAAAATTTTAATAGGTGCTCAAAAAGAAATTCAAGTTATCACTCAATCACCAACTCTATCCTCAATCTCAAATCAATATCTATATACAACTATAATAAAAAATAATAATAATTTTTTTTACTGGTAGGTAAAAAAGAAGAAATGAAAAAATGATCTAAATTAATATGGTAATTATTTTGACTATAGTGATAACATTACTTTTTGAGTGCATTAAAGTAATATATGAACAAATACATAAACTCTTGAAACCAAAAAAATAACGAAAAACAAAAATATATAACGAAAAACAAAAATTTAATTTTTTTTTTAATTTCATAAAAACTATTTTCTTTCAAGTTAAACATATTTAGGATATAAAAAAATATTAAAAAAATTAAAAATGTTTCATCAAGAAGTCATTTATTTATTGTAAGGGAAATATAAATCTCTTACTAAATTAAAGTGACAGTAGTTACAAATTAATTCAATAACAAAAAAAAACAAATAACAAATTTTTATTAAGAATAAAACTCTTTTAAGAACTCAACATATAATAAGAAATAAATTATATTAAAAAAAATTATCAATTTGAATTTCAAAAATAACTCTAGAAATGCTATAATTTAATTAAATTTAATTTTGATGAAAAAAAAGCCAAGTCAATAAATGAAAATTACAAAGCAAATCATGATAGGATCCAATATTAGTTAGTTAATAAGTTTATTTAAGTATTTTGTTTCTTTAAGTTGTAAATTTAAAATAAATAAATAAGATAATTAAGTAATAAAAAAACTTATATAAAAAACGTTATGTCATCTCCAAATAAACTTCCAATTTTTCGTACAATTATAAAAAAAGAAGAGTATATTTTTTTATTATATATATTTATTTATTTAAAAAATATTTTTTAGAAACCACAGGTATCTCAAGCTCACTGTGCTAGAACTAAATCTTGTTGGCACTAGATCGGCCAGGAAGGGAGAATTAAACCTTCGATCTCACTTAAAGAAGAAGAATGTCGAATCAATCATTCAAACACTCATTGATAGTAAATATAATTTTTAAATTGCCTACGACTAATGCTACTTTATGATATTCTAAATTTCATTGAGAGTGACATCGAAAATTCTATTATTCTCCACCTCTTTTTCACATTTATATAAAGCATAGATAATACAGATATAGAAAATTTTCAATTAATTGTCATCCCACGCACATATACATCGAAAATTTATTTTTAAAAATATATATCCAATTAAATTATACAAGTATAAAAAAAGAATATTTTTAAAAGCATAAAAAAGAATATTATAAAAATATTTTTTTTCTTTTTGTCTCTCTTCTAAATAAAATATTTTAAATTATAATAAAAATAAATCAAATATTTAAAATAAAATATAAAAATTTTCAGATGTCTCGTTATAATATATATTTATTAAAAAATAAATTTAAAAAAGATAAAGTTAAAATTTTGAAATGCCTAATTACCTATATGTGTTTATTTTAAAAAATAATTTTAATAAATTATATCTAAACAATTAATAAATTATATCTAAACAATTAAAGCTATAAGTATAGTAGGACAAACAAGTTAAGGCCGAAGAAGAGAGACAAATAAAGAGGAGGAGAATGTCAAAGAAGTCCTTTATTTTATTTTCTTTTAGCTTTATTCAGTTTTATTTTCATCAACTAATAATTTTTATTTGCTTTCAACTTTATTCTTATCATGTTCCATGAACAGAAGGAAACTTATATTTATCATGTTCCAAAAATCTTCCATCATGGTTTATATTTTTGCTTTTCTAATTTTTTTTACTTTTTTCTAATCTAACTCCTTTCTTCTTAAGACTCATCTTCTGTCAGTTCAATTATACATTTACAATTTGGTGCAAATTTAATTATACATGTTCATTCTGATTTTAGGAAATCATAAACATTGTATGATTGGGAATTAACTTTATACCCTTATACTCTCTTTCAAGGCCATGGAGAAAAAAGATCAAAATGATCAGTAAAAGTGGCTAATATACTATGCAAGTTAGAAGGTTTCTTTTTTTTTTAGTGTAAGAATTGATAGTCTAAGACAAGTTCTAGCTAATGTCACAAATGCAACATATGAATTTAGAAAGTTTCGAATTGTGACAAAAAAGATAACCAAATTTGCATTTACACTTGCAATGTATATTTGTAGAATGTTGTTTCTTATTTTTATAAATTTGACACTTTGTTTCTTTTGCAGACCAAAACCATGTTATTAATCAAAACAATGTATTTTTTGGACATGATATTAGCCTATCAAAATGTTTTTTTTTTTTTAGAAATTCTAAACTATAGAGATTGATTTTCGAAAAAGAAGAAGCCAAAGTCTGTGGTAGTCAAATCTCTTGGATCTATTATTTTGTGAAGTTTAGAAATTAAAAAAAAAAACAATAATGAATTTGGTTTTGTATTAGTAATATGAGTAATATTTTGGATGAAGTCCTTATTTATTGTAATTAGTTTTTTGTATGACGTGCGTTACATGTTGACTATACTCGTTATGTATTTATTTTTTATCTATATAATATTAAAGATGATAACAGAGATAGATTTTTCATAATCTAGGCTTATTATGGGTCTCGGGGGCCTAAGCTTACTCAGATCCTAGTATCAGTCTGACCCACGATTTTGGGTCGTGATAAAGTTAGTATCAAAGCATAAAGATCATGCGATTTTGATAACAGCAAAATTATTCCTGTCACATCTTGAAATATTTCTTCTTTGTCTCTTAAATTCAGCATTACTATCTTTAAAATTAATATTATAGAAATAAATTGAGCAGTAGAATATTGAATAAAATATAAACTGTTATGTTTGTATGATTTTATCTATGTTTGGATTGCAGTATGGTGAATACTAGGAGAAGAATATCTGATAGAATGGAGCAAGATGGTTCAAATGAGGCTTCTTCAGGGCCTCTAGCTCCAATTAGGCGTCTTCGAGGCATACCTGCTAGAAATAAGGATAATCAGAATGTGAATATAAACCCTCCAACAGTGGATACTATTATGAATGGACTTCAGCAAGTGGTAACCACTATGAATAATATGATGTTGTAATAATAACAATTATTACAGGCGCAAGCACCTTAGGTGCAACAGCAGCAACAGATACCTGTCCCTGTACCTGCCTCTGTGCCTGCTCCTATACCTGATCTAGTTGTACCTCCACAACAGCCGGTACCACCTCCACCTCCTCCACCCCCCACCTGTTGAGTTGAGAGTAGCAAATAACACCCTTTATGATATGTTTATCAGATATAAACCACCTAAGTTTTCTAGTGTTGAAGATGCTCATTCATTTGTGACTAGAATCAAAGAATTTTGTGTTAAATTAGGTTGCAATGATGAAAGGTCTATTGTCTTTGTAGGATGTAGAATGGAAGGCATAGCTGAAATTTGGTTTGGGTATTATATTCAGCCTTCTTTAGTTGGTATGACTTGGGAGCATTTTTCCACACTGTTTATGAATCGCTATGTTCCTGAAGGAATGAGAAGAGCAAAAATTGTAGAATTTAAGACCATAGTTCAAGTGAATATGACAGTTGATGAATATGTGACAAAGTTTATAGAATTGAGCAGATTTGCTCCAGAATCAATAACAAATGAGGGTACTACGGTATATAGGTTTATTAATGGAATGAATTCAATGTATGCCACTTTATTTCAGTAGAGAGATAAGGATTTTAGTACGATAATTGACTTTTCCAAACAAATAGAGAGTAAATACATTTCTGATGGAATAATACTATGTAAAAGAGGTATTAATCTTGCAGTGTCATCTGAGAGTTTTAGTTTACCAGGAGTAAATAGATCTTTTTCTATGGATTCACAGTCATCAAGCTTTAGATTTCATAAAAGGGGAAATTTTGTTAAAAAGAAAGATAAAAAGAATTTTGGGCAAAGGAGAGGTACTTTCACAGATAGTGCTAATAGTGGACTTAGATCTAATTTGAGTGGTAGTAGATTTAGTGGAATAGCCTATAATAGGTGTGGAAAGTTTCACCATGGAGCTTGTGACCTAAATGCTAATACCTATTTTAGATCTCACCAGTCAAGCCATTATGCTAGGGATTATCCTATTTTTCCTATGCAACTGATGCCATCTTAATCTTCTATGGGCAGTGTATCTATGCCACCTACCGTTGCACCATTCCCATCTGGTTCTAGATTCTCAGGCTAGTAGGGCCATGGTTCTGTTGGCAGAGGCAGAGGATAGCATATCGGATAGACTTCGCAGCAATCTGTACTAGGACAGCCATGACTTTTCCATTTGACTCAAGGGGATGCTCAGGCATCTAATGCTGTAGTAGCAGGTATTATCACTATTTGTTCTTTTGAGGCACGAGTTTTGTTTAATCCTGATGCTACGCATTCATTTATATCTCCTAAATTTGCTGCTATGTTAGAAAGAATGCTTGAATGGGTAGATTTTCCTTTATTGATATCTACACCTCTGAGGGAACCTATTTTCGCTGATGCTGTTATATTAGATTGTTTTATCATTATTGAGGATAGCAATTTGCCTGCGAATTTAATTATTCTAGATATGATAGACTTTGATGTTATTTTGGGTATGGATTGGTTAGTCAAACATGATACAGTCGTTCGTTGTAAAAGTAAAGAAGTTTCTTTTAACTTGCTGAGCGGAGTGAAAATCACGTATAAGGCAAATAAGAGTATGGCTCCTTACAACATAATTTCTACTATCAGCACTAGGAAGATGTTAATGAAAGGTTGTCAAGGGTACATAGCACTAGCAAAGAATATGACGATTACAGAAACCCCCAAGATGGAAGATGTGCCTATAGTGAACGAGTTTTTAGATGTATTTCTAGAAGAATTACCCAGTCTTCCTCCAAATTAAGAAATAGATTTTTGCATCGATCTAATTCCTGGCATGACACCCATATCCATGCCATCTTACCGAATGGCACCAGCAAAATTGAAAGAGCTTAAAGAACAATTATAAGAGTTGCTAGACAGAGGCTTCATCAGACCAAGCACTTCACCTTGGGGTGCTCCAGTTCTTTTTATGAAGAAGAAGGATGGTTCACTTCATCTTTGTATCGATTCCAAGTAACTGAACAAGGTGACGGTGAAGAATAAATACCCACTTCCCAGAATAGCTGATTTATTCTATCAGCTTTAATGAGCTGTGTGTTTTTCAAAGATTGACTTGAGGTCTAGTTATTTAGAACAATTAAATTCATGCCAGCGACTATGAGTTTCTAAAACAGCATTTAGAACCAGATATGGCCACTATGAATTATGGTTATGTCCTTCGGACTCACCAATAGTCCAATGACTTTCATGGATTTGATGAACCGCGTGTTCAAGCCCTACTTAGATCAGTTCGTGATCATGTTCATCGATGATATTCTTATATATTCCAAGACCGCAACAAAACATATGCATCATCTGAGAATCGTGTTACAAACACTAAGAGAACATCGATTGTATGCTAAGTTCTCCAAATGTGAATTCTGGATAAAAAGTGTGAATTTCTTAGGTCATATGATATCTAAAGATGGTATTATGGTCAACCTTAAGAAAGTAAAAGCAATCCTTAATTAGCCTAGACCGACTACTGTTACAGAGATTGATGGGTGTCGAGGCCACAAAAAATAATTCATGTTTCCTAACCTAGATAAATTGTAGATAGGGAAAGAAGGGTTGAACCCTAGAGACTAACAAAACCTGATTTTTAATTTGAAACCAGTTTATAAAGACAAATAAATAAAAGGGGAGTTTTCATCAAATAGCAATTGAAAATAATAACTAAGTAACAGAAAGCGATAAAACAAATATTAAAATCAATAGAAGAAATGATTTAGCTAAGGATGACTCACAGCATGGGATTCTCTTGATCGATCATTGATACAAAGATAATTCTAAAAATTGAAAAATTGACAGGTTATAATCTTTGGACAAGCGCTTCTAAAAAATCTTTTCGTAATATTAGATTAAACAGACAAAGTGCTAGAATAATCCCTAATTAGCAAACAACACTAAACAAGTGATAGAATTTAATTCACTAACAACAATACAAACTAGAAAGATCCTGCCCTATTCAACAAACTCACAAGCACAGTTCATTTAAAATAGATTATGGGTTTTCATAATATAATCTGAAGGCCTGGTCACAATCAAATTATATTATTTGCTACTTATTCAATTCAGTTAGACAATATGAATCTCAACCTTATTGATAGCTATATGCTTTTCTATAGATTGAACAATGGACCCTTATTGAATAAATAACAAGAAAACAATAGAGATGGAGTTTCTCATAAATTCAGAAAACACACAAAAGTCAATCAAATTTAAAGAATATACTTAACATTTAGATCTCACAACCGTGAAGAATTCCTCCTTGAAATCAATCCTTGACTGAAAATATTGAGTTTAGCAACTCATGGTTGTGAAGAACATGATAAATAAAAATAAATATGATGTTTTCTTCTAAGAGTAGAAAATGAAAAGTGAAGAGGAAGTAGAGAGATCCCCCTTTTACAATCCTTTATACATCGTAGAAAAGAAATCCCTCC
Organism: Jatropha multifida; assembly: GCA_948099535.1. Classification (NCBI taxonomy): domain Eukaryota; kingdom Viridiplantae; phylum Streptophyta; class Magnoliopsida; order Malpighiales; family Euphorbiaceae; genus Jatropha; species Jatropha multifida. The sequence continues at coordinate 41,187 of CANUEX010042797.1, read as the reverse complement.
CAATATAATTAATATCTTTTAAAAATCTAAAATATTAATTAAGTAACTGAAAAATCCCTAAAAAATCGGAATAGCTTGCACTAAAAAGATTTTCTCGTGTCTGATAAGATTTACAAAAATTCAGGTGGCATCTCTTTAGCGCTTGCCCAAGCGCTCTTATAAAACATCCATGAGCTTTTCTCTCAACTGCGGCGCAGACTGTATAGTGCTTGCCCAAGCGTTATGCGTAAACTTCTAGCAACGTTTCTCTTTCTTCCAAGCCCAGCCCCATAACGCTTGCCCAAGCGCGACATAAAGACTTCCAACAACACTTCTCTCTTTTGCGGGTCTGGCTACATAGCGTTTGCCCAAGTGCTATGCGAAAACTTCTAGCAGCTATTCTCTCTCCTAGACTGATCTCTCTCTGTGCTTGCCTAAGTGCTAACCGCAGACTTCCAGAGGCTTTTTGAGGACTTAGCACGAATTTGATAGCTTCATCAAAACTTCACGAAATTAACCTCCAAAGCTTCCTTTTCATCAAATCTAGCATATCCTATGGGAAACATGAAAACCAAGTAAAGTATCTCAATTTTAGCCAAAAATCACCCATAGACAATAGTCAAACATATGACATTTTATGCTAAATTTACAAGCTATCAAATTTCCCCACACTTATTCCATGCTTGTCCTCAAGCATGACTAAAGTCTCAATCAAACTCACAAAGAAATATACTTCACCCTACAACAACATTCTTTAACAAAAGATTGAAAATTTGTAAAGAAAGACAAGCAAGGTAATAATCATCATCGTTTTTTTCATCAACACCATACCAATATATAGCAACGTTAAGGCATCCCTTTAAGTACAAAACATAAAGACTTGAAAATTTTATTCACACAACTTATTAAGTTTCACAAAAATTTAAGTTTTCGCATCTCAAAACATAAGGTTAACCTACCAAAGTACAATACCCTAAGATGTGGTGTAATTTTTTTCAAAAGAAGGAAGGTGGCTTCTCCACTCTTCGTTTTTCATTTATTTTGTTGTAATTTTTGGAGAAATCATGTGCATTACCGCTTTTTTCATTCTCCTTTTTTTTCTTTTTTTTATTTATTTTTTTATTTTGCAACATTTTAGAGAACTCATGTGCATTATCACTTTTTTCATTCTCTTTTATTCCTCACCTTTTACATCACTTTGCGCGATTTGCACCCTCCATCCTTTCAAATCATATATCCAAACATTCAAAAGTAGTACTTTAAATAAGTTAAACAAAGTTTTAAAATATGCACAATAGTGAATTAAGCACAAGCAATTTAATAAGTTTCACCTATTAATGAAGTTTAAATGATTTATACAAAGTAGAATGATTAGGGAATGCTACCTATGGTATGGAGAAGATGGAAGTCTATAATGAAAACTAATATATCTTGCCTAAAATCCTAAAGAGCCAATTTAATGTAAAAGAAACTAGTTAAAGGGAAAAGAATGCCTCTCATGAGCTCAAAAAAGAAAATCAATCATGCTTTAAAACAAGAAAGAAATTTGCAAAAATTTATATATACAAAGCAAACAACACAAATTCTCATAGAATAAGTAGGGTAATACTAAGTAATCAATGAAATATTCAAAAATAAACTAGAAAAACAAATAAATCACGGACAAGCACTTTCAAAAGCACATCCTCCCCCACACTAACTCCTCACGTTGTCCCCAATGTGGAATCATCAACAATATAAAAGGAGGGTCAATTTCCAAAAAGAATAAGAAAGAGAAAAGAAAAAGGAAAGAAAGCTTCCCTGTGGAGGAGGCAAAGGTGGAGTCGCAGTCACCAGGCTTTGTCGCTGGCATTGGTTATGGTTGGTACTGGGTGCGGCGACAGGGGATGAAGGCTGCGGTTCCATCGGGGAGGCAGAGCGTGAGTCACTCTCTTTATTAGAATTGGATCGCGATGGTGAGGTGGATGGCGTAGGCAGAGGGCGCGACAGTGGGGTGGAGATGGTACCGCTTGGAAGCCTGGCGGCTTGCTGCTTTGTGCGCGGCATGCTAGATTTTCGATGAGAGAGGTGGTGCGACAGAGTGTTTAGTGGCTGCAATTTGAAATCAAGAGAGAGAGAGGAATAGTGACCTAGGTTAAAAATTTTTAGGAGTTAATAAAAAAAATAAGTGAGGGGTAAATAGAATTATAAAGGTAATAAGGAAAGAAAAGAAGAATAAAGAAAAGAAAAATAAAATAAATAAAATAAAATAATGAAATAAAAACAAAAGAACTAAACATATCACATAGTTACCAAGGGCTAAAAATAAAACACAAAGTAAAAGAACTAATAATAAGTTTTTGATATCTCTTTTTCTCTTTTTCTTTATTTATTTATTTTTTGCTTTTGTTTTAACCATGGGAGGTAAATCCAACACTTTGGATTCTAATGCAAACCCAAAAAGTAAACAGGCACTAAGGGAGGAAGATGACTCTAAACAAAATAAAATAATAATAGTAAAACTGAAAGTAAATAAAAATAAAGACAAGCATTAGGCTTGGGCAAGCCTAATATTGGGTTGCCTCCCAACAAGTGCCCTAGTTTAACGTCTTAGGCCAGACGCTCCTCAGACTTCAATCAATCCCTTCTAGGTCTTTCAAAGCAATTTTCTTTACCTGAGGAGCTAAAGGATCAATTACATCAATGCCACAAACACTAATCACATCATATGGATCATCATACACATTAAACTTGACTAATTTTCCATTAAATTCTAGAGTAAGTGTGTCATCATGAGCATCTATTTTTGCTCTAGCTATGCTAAGAAATGGCCTCCCAAGCAAAATTTCAAACGAAGTAGGAGATTTATCGTCCTCCATATCCAACACATAAAAATCAGCAGGAAATATTAGTCCATTGACCTGCACTAGAACATTCTCTAACACCCCTTTAGGGTACAATATGGACCTATCGGCCAATTGAATCACAATAGATGTTTCTTTTAGTGGATTAACATTTAAAGAGGAGTAAATAGATAATTGCATAATATTAATGGAAGAACCCAAATCACACATAGCTTTCTTAATACCAATATTGTCGATTTTACAAGAGATAGCAAACATACCTCAATCCTTGTACTTGGGGGGTAATTTTTTTTGCAACATGGCAGAAACATTCTCCCCCACACTCACCCTTTCATAACCAGCTAGCTTCCTTTAGTTAGTGCAAAGCTCCTTAAAAAATTTTGCATAACGAGGAATTTGTTTAATTGTATCTAATAAAGGGATATTTACCTCCACTTTGCGAAAAGTCTCAACGATTTCCTTTGCTTCTTTGTCCTTCTTTGACTTAGCTAACCTTTCAGGAAAAGGAGGCTGTATCACTGGAGGCTTGGGCAAGCATAATTCTGAGTTCTCAGTCTGTGGTATCTCTATCTCTTCTTCAACAGCTTTCTTCAGACCACTACTTCCCTTCTTCAGGGCTGGGGTTACCAATTCCTTCCCTGTTCTCAAAGTGATTGCACTAACATTTGCCTTAGGATTGATGACAGTCTGAGAAGGTAGCTTCCCTTGCGACTCCAACTTGCTTAGAGAGGTAGCTAACTGACTCACTTGATTTTCCAAGTTCCGAATGCTAGTTCTAGTCTCTTGCTGAAATTGTTGAGTGTTAATAGCAAGTGACATAACTATATCTTCCCTGGCCAGGAAATTCGCCTACAACATTTACCTGTTCTTGATCGCCTTCTTGCAACATTGAGCACATGTCAATCGTGTGTACATGGTAAGCACATATTCCACATACTTTAGCTAGAGGAAACATACCTAAAGCAATACTTTTAACCACACTTGTTAGTTCATTAAGTTTTGCTCAATGCTAGAATCACTTACCTGATTGACTCTCCTTGGCATGTCTTGACGTCTACCAAACTGTTGTGTGTTGGCAGCCATGGTAGATATAATTTCTCGGGCTTGTCGAGGAGCTTTGTGGATAAGAGCTCCTCCATCAGCTGCATCAACCATTCTTCTCTCTAAATCTAGCATTCCTTCATAGAAATACTGAATAAGTGATTGTTCAGTAATTCCATGCTGCGGGCAGCTGGCATAAAGTCGCTTGAATCTCTCCCAATAGTCATGGAAAGTTTTCGCACCCTTTTGCTTGATGCCACTGATTTCCCTTCGGATCAAAGTTGCTCTTGAGGCTGGAAAATTCTTCTCCAAGAAAAGTTGGACCATATCCTCCCATGTTCTGATGGATCCTGAGGGCAAGTAGAACAACCACTCCCTGGCGGCATCCTGCAAAGAAAACAGAACGCCCTCAACTTTATCTGTTCTTCTGTTACTCCTTGCGATCTCATGCTTGAGCAAACTACATGAAACTCCTTCAGGTGCTTATTGGGGTCTTCATTCTCCAACCCACGAAAGATGAGAAGTAGGTGTATTAAACCTGATTTCAGCTCAAACGCCACCTCTAAAGTTAGATAATTAATGCAAAAGGGTTGTTTCTCCACCGGAGGTGCATGTAGCTGTCTCAGCCTGTTCTTCAGCCATGACTTCTTCTTCCTCAGATTCGATTTTTACTCCTTTAGATCCTGCTGGAAATTTAGGTGCTGGTTTGTCTAAAGGAGGTGTGGATGTCGTGGCTACTTGTTTCTTTCGCAATCTTACTACTTTCCTCAATGCACGAGCTCGCTTCTCGATTTCTGGATGAAAATCTAAATTAGCCTATTCAGATCTGGTCATTAAAATAAAAAATCAGTTTTATATTAGTCCCCGGCAACGACGCCAAAATTTAATGGGTGTCGAGGCCACAAAAAATAATTCATAGTTTCCTAATCTAGATAAATTGTAGATAGGGAAAGAAGGATCGAACCCTAGAGACTAACAGAACCTGATTTTTAATTTGAAACCAATTTATAAAGACAAATAAATAAAAGGGGAGTTTTCATCAAATAACAATTGAAAATAATAACTAAGTAACAGAAAGCGATAAAAGAAATATTAAAATCAATAGAAGAAATGATTTAGCCAAGGATGACTCACAGCATGAGATTCTCTTGATCGATCATTGATACAAAGATAATTCTAAAATTTGAAAGACTGACAGGTTATAATCTTTGGACAAGTGCCTCCGAAAAATCTTTCCGTAATATTAGATTAAACAGGCAAAGTGCTAGAATAATCCCTAATTAGCGAACAATCCTAAACAAGCGATAGAATTTAATTCACTAACAGCAATACAAACTAGAAAGACTCTGCCCTATTCAACAAACTCACAAGCGCAATTCATTTAAAATAGATTGTGGGTTTCTATAATATAATCTGAAGGCTTAGTCATAATCAAATTATATTATTTGCTACTTATTCAATTCAGTTAGACAATACAAACCTTATTGATAGCTATATGCTTTCTTATAGATTAAATAATAGACCCTTATTGAACAAACAACAAGAAAACAATAGAGATGAAGTTTCTCATAAATTCAGAAAACACATAAAAACCAATCAAATTTAAAGAATATACTTATCGCATTTAGATCTCATAACCGTGAAGAATCCCTCCTTGAAATCAACCCTTGACTGAAAATATTAAGCTTAGCTGCTCATGGCTGTGAAGAACATGATAAATAAAAATAAATCTGATGTTTTCTTCTAAGCGTAGAAAATGAAAAGTGAAGAGGAAGCAGAGAGATCCCCCTTTTACAATCCTCTATATATCGTAGAAAAGAAATCCCTCCCCAAATAATTAATATCTTTTAAAAGTCTAAAATATTAATTAAGTAACTGAAAAATCCCTAAAACATTGGGCCAGTTTGCACTAAAAAGATTTCCTTGAGTATGATAAGATTTGCAAAAATTCAGATCGCATCTTTTTAACGCTTGTCTAAGCGCTCTTATAAAACATCCAGGAGCTTTTCTCTCAGCTGCGACGCAGACTGCATAGCGCTTGCCCAAACGTTATGCATAAACTTCTAGCAACGTTTGCCACATCCTACCCCATTGTAAGACATGACATGTCGCCTGTAATATACTTAATAAGTACTAAACGATTATAAATACCTACTAAGTACACTACAAGGGACTTAAAAATTTTTCTTTTTACTCATTTACAATTTGTAATATCGAATACAATGAAGTTATTCAAATGAAATATAACTAATAATAACAGATAAATTGTATTGATTAAAATAAAATCAGAAACCTTCTTTGAGTTCTTACAAATACTATAAGGCAAGTACCTTATTAATAATTAAGAATTACATAAAGTATAATTCCTATTAAATAAAATAAACTATTTAAATCAATAAAATTACTCAAACCAATGTATTTACAAAGCATGAATATTTTCATAACTCATAAGCCCCATGAAATGCAGTTACATACTGGATCATTTCCCTTTTTTTTCATAATTAAGGAACCATAATAAATGTAGTTATAAACATATATTTACAAAATCATAAGTTGTACTCTAATTAAAACTCTTTATACATCTGCTCAATTAAATGACTATTCTATCAATGCTATATTATACATCATACAATAGTTCCAAATAAAACATTATAATAAAAAACTATAAATACAGTTTTTGGTTTCTCCTTTCATTTCCTTGCGATAGTACAAAAAACAGTATCGCTAAGCAAAATTGCTTAGTGGTGCTAAATTTGTATATATGAAAATAAATTCATATCTCAAAATAAATTCATATCTCATTTCAAAACTATCAGTAACTATAAATAGAATTTCATATAATAATATTCTTTTAATAAACTCAACAATTCCGATCATTTTCTATTAAAATTCAAATAATAGCTTTTAATAAGGACACCGTAATATTATCAATATCAATAAAATCCTCATTTCAAACTCAGTAGTTAGCCCATATACCAAAGTGATAGAATATTCTCAATACCATTTTAATATAATTTCCAATTAAGAAATTCAATAAAATCCAATCAGTCTTAGCAGCATAAATAGACTCAATCCGAAAGGCTATCAGTGTCTAATGTGCACAACTAGACAAAGTTATCTCAACCTCAGTCTATGATATAAATACCAACAGAAGAGGGAACGATCTCAACCTCATAAAGAGGGAACGATCTCAACCTCATAAAGAGGGAATGATCTCAACCTCACGAAGAGGGAACAATCTCAATGTCGTAAAAAGAGAACAATATCAATCAAAGTATCAGTTTCAACTAATGAAGTGACACCGACAAGGTAATAACCATGTCTATTAGCTGCTGAAGACCATAAATCATTTCATCCATTTACAATATCAAATCACATTGAGCAACATTCTCTTTTTTATAAACATAGAATTTCCAATCAAATTATAGAAATCATTCAAAAATTATCTCATATAAAATAACATCTCCCTCTTTAAAATCCATAAAATAATATTTCGATAATTCCAACAATTCCTTTAAAGAAAATAACTCATATCAAAATATATATAAGAAAACAATATAATTAGCTTTAATTAAAGTAAGAAGTTAGTATTGCACTAACCTGGCTTATGAGGCTTCATTAGCCTTCCCTTCTACTTATTGACTCTATTTCACTTTTGTGGTTTATCTTAACATATGAACAAATCATACAATTATTTTAGTTCTTTGTTTTCACTTTTTGTTAATGTATAAATTCTTTTTATTCTTATTTTCTTTTAATTTATATTTGCATTTCATTTTACTAGCGGTCATAAATTTATATTCTTTATCAAATTAATTGATTTAAATATTTCATATTACTTCCATTTTACATTTCTTTTCCACATAACTAAATTTATTATTCACTTTAATAATTACATACAGTAACTAGTTTACCACATTTTAATTATTTATTTCACCTTCCAAACTGATTTAGTATTTAACCTCTTAGATTTATCCATAAAACATTCTTTATTTATTTTAGTAACTAATATATTAAAGTTTTGAAATCAAAACCTTTGAATTTATTGACTTTGTTTATTTTTAGATATCACTTAAAATTCCATTACCAAATAATTCATTAAATTTAATCAAATGCAAATCCAATTTTATATTTTATCAATTAATTTATTCTTTCATCAATTATTTCTTACTTAATAATACAATTTATTATTTTAATAAATTTATACTTCTTTTTTTCTATTTTAAATTAATTGTATTCTTTTTGTAATCTAAAATTGTCTATATTTTATATTTCACAACAATTACTCAACCCATCATTGTGCATTTTATTTTTATTTCTCAACTGCCATTCTAATAAAAAAAAAATTTCACAATTATAATTTTTTTTTATCTCTCAATACATTTTCAATGATTACTTCATCTTTAATTCGTACTTCCAATATTTATTGTATCTTATATTAACCTGCTAATAATTCAACCGTCTCCATTTAATATTTTTTCAAACTTCAAATTCTTAACATTTTATTATTAAATATTTTCATAATTAATTTGGTAATTCAATTCCCTTTGTATACCATTTAATTACTTAATCATAATCAGACCAATTTAAATTATCCAATCGAATAATTTCGATAACAATTGCTCCAAAATTTAACAACTGAAACTTATAGTATATCGATAAAAAATCGGAGTTTGGATTCGTGATGTGACGTTGTGTCTCTCAGGTGTCTCGCTGGATCGTCGTCGGCCGGACACCAGACCGCCACAGACACCGTCGTACACGGTTGCCGGAATATCGAAATAGCCCAGAATTGGGCGATTCTCACACCATTCACCTCGAAATTTCCTGATTGTTCCATTTCCAGTGTCGGTTTAGCGAGATCAGGCCTCCAGCGTGCCGGATCGAACACGACAGCCGCTGCATCGCCGCCATCCATAGCGTTTCCACCATCCAGACCCAATCATCAAAATCAAAGGAGGGAAAATGATCAGGGGATGGCCAGGAGTTGTTGGCGAACATCCACTGGGCCGAAAGTCGTCGGAGCAGTGAGACATTGCCGGAAAATCCCTTCGTGCGATATCATTACTTCTCATCACGATTCCTTAGTTTCCAGGCTTCCACTTCGCACATGAATGCCACCGGCGAGCTCCTCTCGTTGAGCTCTTGCCGATCATATGTCCAATCGTCGTCGTTGGTCACCGGAGATGGCTGATTGGCGTTGACAGTGAGGGTAAGGGAGTTGCCAGTGAGAGAAAGCGAGGGAGAGAGAGAATATGTTGTGGAGTTATTATTATTATTATTTACTCTAATCCCATCTAATACTATTTATCATCAATTATATATACATATACTATACATAAAATTGACACTAATAATATTTAACAACAATTAATCAATAATAATCTAATCAATTCATTTTCATTCTTCTTTCCTTTTTTTTTCTTTTTAATTATAATCAAAATAAATATTCATACCCTATTTTTATTTTATCTATTTAAAATTCCAAAATAGAGATATTATAAATCGTCATTTAATATAATCGTAATTTATCAATTATCACTTATTATTTATTAAAAATAACCATTGGCATTTTATATTTAACAATTAAATACTAAAATTAGTAATGAATGTAAATAATCATTTGAACGACCTTACATTTGATCTAATATCCTCTAATCAATTATTTTAATATACAATTTTTCACAAATTTTTATTAATCACTAATGGAGGAATTCAAATATTCAAAATTTATAAAGAACAAAATTATATTAAAATCACATATGTGATTTCTCTAGAATCGGAATGTTACAACGTTTCTCTTTCTTCCAAGCCCAGCCCCATAACGCTTGCCTAAGGGCGACACAAAGACTTCCAACAGCACTTCTTTCTCCTACGGGTTTGGCTACATAGCGCTTGTCCAAGCACTATGCGAAAACTTCCAGCAGCTTTTCTCTCTCCTGGACTGATCTCTCTCTGTGGTTGCCGAAGCACTAACCGTAGACTTCCAGAGGCTTTTTGAGGACTAGTACCAATTTGATAGCTTCATTAAAACTTCACGAAATTAACCTCCAAAGCTTCCTTTTTATCGAATCTAGCATATCCTATGTGATACATGAAAACCAAGTGAATTATCTCCAGTTTAGCCAAAAATCACCCATAGACAATAGTCAAACATATGACATTTTATGCTAAATTTACAAGCTATCAGAGAATCAAAGTTTTCTCCATTTAGCTGGTTATTATTGCTATTTTATGCAAGACTTTTTCAGAACTATAGCTCCATTAACAAGGTTGACTAAGAAGAATGCTAAGTTTATATGGAGCGATTCGTGTGAAGCAAGTTTTAAGAAGCTTAAAGAATGTCTAACTACTGCACCAGTATTTGCTTTACCATCTAGCAACGAGGGATACACCGTGTTTTGTGATGCTTCGAGAGTACAATTAGGTTGTGCTTTGATGCAACATGGTCGAGTTATTGCATATGCTTCTAGATAGTTGAAGAAGCATGAGCAAAATTACCCTACTCATGATCTAGAAATGGCCACTATTGTTTATGCACTAAAGATTTGGAGACATTATTTTTATGGTGTTTTATGTGAAATCTTTACTGATCATAAGAGCTTGAAATATATTTTTTATCAAAGAGATTTGAATTTGAGGCAGAGACATTAGATGGAATTCCTTAAAGATTATGATTGTACCATTCGGTATCATGCAGGGAAAGCTAATGTTGTAACTGATGCTTTGAGTCGAAAATCTCTAGGGAATTTGTCCTATATCTTAGCAAAAAGAAGACCGTTAGTTTAGGATGTTCACAGTATGCTCGATGGAATTCTTAAATTAGATATTCCTACTTTGAGAACTTTATTAGCTAATTTTAGAGCAAGACCGATGTTGTTTGATAATATTAAAGCTGCACAGAGTAGAGATTCACAAACTAGGATAATCGAAGAGAACTATCTAGACATTGGAGGACACGCTTCGAATGTGCGTTTTAGATTTTGGAGGACATTGGGATTCACACCTACTATTAGTAGAGTTTGCATATAACAATAGTTATCAAGCCAGTATTGGTATGGCGCCTTATGAAGCACTTTATAGTAAGAAGTGTAGATCTCCTATTTGTTAGGAGAAAATAGGAGATGAAGAGTTAGTGGGACCCGAATTAATTTAGGTCACATTTGAAAGGTGCCTATAATTCAAGATAGAATTAAAATAGCTTTTGATAGGCAGAGGGACTATGCGGACCATAAGCATAAGGAAGTAATATTTCAAGAAGGAGATATGATCTTTTAATGTGTGTCACGCCTCTATGTCTCAGAGAGTGTGTTCGCATTCTGCAAGTATACGGGTCGTACAAGTAATAAAAAAGATTATCATCCCACGGAGATTGGAGAATAGGCTACTAATTTGTTATGTTCGACAATTATTAGGAAAACCGAAATTAAATAGAGTTGGATTAAACTAAGATGCAATTAAAATTAAATAAATTAAAATTAAAATAAGCAAGTGGAAATAATCAAAAGATAAATTTAGCGAATAATTATAAAGTTGGTCTAGTTATGGGATTTCTATTAATTCTTGGGTGTAAACTTTGAATAAATAATTTATGGAGTCCAAAATCCTCTTTCAAGCTCAATTGGACCTCTAGAACCATATAACATCTACTTTCGTAGCCTAATATGGTTAAAACGTTATGTTAATTCCTGAAGGAGAATTAACCTAAAATATCCAAAATCCTCTTTCGAGCTCAAATGGATTATTAAAATTATGCATTTCTACTTTGTAGCCTAATACAATTTTAATTCATTAAGCTGGTGTTAATTTTTTTATCCTCAGAGAACCTAGCCTATATCTAGGTCTAGAAAGAAATTATAGGTTTAATATGTGAGATCCAACCTAATTTGTCAACCTTTCAGTCTGTTCAAATAGATCTAATATCATGCAAATATGGGATCTTAACATATCCACAGGCATTAAGTTCAATATATTAAATTGAAAATTAAACATGCAACATAAATTATATTATTCAAAGTTTCATTTTAAATTAATAGATAAATCTCATAACTAGATCCAAATATTTAGCCTAGCATTATTACAATTAAATTAGCACAAATAAAGTTCACAAAGGGAATAAAAGCCATAGATTACAAACTCTGGGTCCTTAATTAGTAGACACAAAGCTGTTCCATGTCCTAGGCTTGATCTGTGGCTCTTCTCCTCTTCTTTTGTATTTGTAACAATGCTACCTAAACCTACTGACTGTCTCTCTCCATTTTTTGCTGAAGTGTGATTGGCTACTCTTATTCTCTCTTTCTTATGCACGGCCACAAGGGCCAAAGGTTGAGTAACCAACCCCTTTCCTCTCTTTCTTTATTGTTTATATAGACTTCCTTGCTTGTTTCTCATTGGTCCACATCATCCATGCCACTTGCTCAACTTGAATATGCAAAGACTGCTTCCACCGCCCATGTGAAGAAAAGAAATAATCAAATAAAATTAAACCAGGTACATTGCTTCTTCAAAATATTGCAGCTTTGGTTCAAACGACCTGATAGGAGATCATTTCGAAGCTTCCTTTACTTGGTCCAGGTTCTTCCGCGTAGCTGTCTTTTTTTCTTTGGCTGATAGGTGAAGATCTTGATTGGCTTTTGTTTCTCCACATCTCCCATGTCAACTTGCACAATTTGACCTGCCAAGCTGCTCTCCACCATGCAAAAAGTATTATAAAATATTGAAGGAGGCTGCTTACAAAGCTGGATTCAATGCTTCTATCAAAACTGTAACATTTCAATCCAAACGATCTGGCGAGAGGTCGTTTTACAGCTCACTTTGTGCTTAGTTCTCAGCTGTCCACGTTGATCATCTTTTCACCATTCTTATTGAATTTATGAACATTGGGCAAGGGCTTTTCAAGCTTTTCAGGGACATGGCTTGGGCTTCAATATTTATAAGGCTTTAATAGCCTTGTTTGTTTTTGTTTGATGCTAAATGGGTTATATGTGGTCCATTTTTGCTCAAAATAGCAAATATTAGTGTAGTCTATATGATAATTTAATAAAGAGAGAAAATAATGTAAAATGGATTTTTATTCCTATTTTAATATTCAAAATGAAGCTAAATTTAATTAAAATAAATGGTAAAATATATGCATATTTTATTGTTATCATCTTTCTAAAAGTATCTCCTATGAAAGGTGTCATTCGTTTTGGTAAAAAGAGAAAGTTAGCCCCTAGATATATTGGACCGTATCCAATAGTTGCAAAGATTAGAGAAGTAGCATACCAATTGGATTTGCCTAATGAATTTTCTTATCTGCATCTGGTTCTCCATGTATCGATGTTAAAAAAGTACATTTATGAGCCGTCTCATGTGTTGGAGCCACAAGAAATCCAAGTGAGCAAAGACTTGACTTACAAAGAGATACCAGTTAGGATTCTTGATTTCCAAATTTGTAAACTACAATATAAGGAAATTCCTATGGTTAAGGTTTTATGGAAAAACCATTTTGTCAATGAGTGCACGTGGGAAGTAACGGCGGAGATGCAAGAGAGATACCCATATCTTTTCCATTCGGAGTGAGAGATTTCATTTTGCTGATAATTAAAATTGACTTATTTTGTATACTTTTTGTTTGTTATATCGTCCTATCTTATTATTTCTAAAATTCGAGGACGAATTTTTATGAGGAGAGAATTATAATACCTCGAAATTTTTATTATGAAATATTTTCATTTAAATTTAATCGTAAACTACAACCCGTAATATTATGTCACGTAACATTCATTTAAAACTGAAAATCAATTTGATTTGTTCTAAAATCACTTGAGAAACCGTTAAATTCGGATCTAATTATATTGAATTGGATTGAGTTAATCTGGATTGAACCTGAATCAGATATTTTTTTTATAATTACTATGTACCACTATTTTTTTCTCGAAATTTTACGTTGGGTAGTTTATTCTTTTTTCAATTATTTTCTTCCTTTTTCCTTTTTATTTCCTTTTCCTTCTTCTCTTCACGCTAACTCTCCTTCTCTTTCTCTTTATTCTTTCTCAGTCTCACCGACACTATCTCTCTCTGCCTCACTATGCCGCCACTTGCAGCACCACGCCGGCCACGCCTCACCTCCAGCTCATCCTCGTGCCGACAACCACATCTCCTGTAGTCCTCTCCTTCGTGCGCGACAGCAACTCAGCAGGCCACCGACTGTTGCTCGCTCCGCTCGATCACAGCAGGCCTTAGTCGAGCCACCAGCCACGTCATACCACTGAAGCAACAAGCTTAGCTACACTCCGGCCACCGTCTCCTTCTCCTCTCTCCTTAGACGTAATCCAAACCTTCAATTTGTGATTTTTGGGACTGTGATAATTAATTAGGTACTGATTTTATTTATTCCCAAAAATTTTTAATTAATTAGCTAATTTTATTATTTTGTGACTAATTTTTAGTAATTAATTATTTAATTTGAGTATTTGTGGTAATTGATTAATTATAGGATATGGATTTATTATTTAGTTGAGTTTGTTATATTTTGGTGGTATATTGTTGGAATTTTGATAGTTGATTGATTATTAATTATAGATTGTGATTTATTAATTTTTAGTTTAGAGTAATATTATGGAGGTTAATTTGATTATAGGATATTAATTATTGTTGATATTCTATGATTATGAAAATTGGTTTAATTATGGGTTTTGATATATTATGTGTAAATTATTAGATGACCTTAAATAATTGGGGATTAAATTTTGGATGGTAATAAATAAATTATTACATAGATTAATGGTTTTTAGCATAAAAATTAAATGGTTATTATTGAAGAATTTTAGATAATTAAAGTATTTTGGGTGTTAATTTGAATATTTGGTGGAATAAGTATTATTATATAAAATATCAAGTTTAAGGTAATTTCCGTCTGAAAATGATTATTTGGTGGAATTTCTAATGATTTATATTCAAGGATTTTAATTAGTTAAAATTATTAATGGATAATTAGTGAATTTAAATATATATATATATATATATATATATATATATATATATATATATATTCTGTAGAAATTAAAATTAATGGTGGAAAGATTAGGAATTATTGTTGAATAAGATTATTGAATATGATTTAATTTTATAAAGATTAGAACTAATGAATTTGGATTAATTATGATTTTTTTGGAGTTGAATGAATTAATAAGCTTTGAGTAAATTGAAAAAAAAAATAAGTTGTAGAGAATATTTTGATAGAATTAAAATTAAAATGGATTTAGGTAGAAAGGATTTGATCAATTGAAGTAATTTAGGTTATTAAATAAATTTAAGGAATTGGTGGTAATTATTATAAGAAAAATATAAAATGAATTTTTGATAGAATTGATTAAATACTTGTGCTGAATTAAATAGTGAAATTATTGGTGTATTTTGATTTAAATTAAAAGGTTGAAATTGGACAATAAATAAGAATTAATTATGTTATTAAGAAAATCATTATTATTGGTGTTAATTTACAAGTAAGAGTATGAATATATTTTTGAGGATATGAGAATTAGGGAATTAAGTTATTAAATATAAGAATATATTTTGTGGTTATTAAGAATCAAATAAGGTAAAATAAATTAAATGATATTTGGAGACTCTAAATAAATTAAGCAAAAAGAATTATTTATGACAAGTAGTATCTATTTTGAGATTAAGGTTATATTATGTGAATTATATTAGTGGTGAATTATATTATTAATACATGACGTGTTGAGTTGATAGAAGTGTTAAATTTGAAGTTAAAAAAGAATATTATGATTTATTACAGGTTTATTATAAGTTAAATATTGAGAATTGAATATAATTATTATTTTGTTAGTTAAATATTTAAAATATTCAATTGCCCGATAAACAGGCTATGTGAGGAGTAATTATTAAATATACTAAGTTGTTATATTTTTTAGGATGCTGAACTATATTGAAATATATAAGGAAAATTATGTTTTTAAGGACAATGTTGTTATAATTAAAATAGAAGTTGAAATTTAAACCGATAGATAAAAATAAGTAAATAAGTTTATTAAATTAATTTTTTTAAAATTCTTAAGTAAGAAACCATTTGTCTGATATTATTTTTCTTATTATGTGTCTTCTAGATCGACCGAGTTCCTCTACTGCTCCTCCAAGTCAGAACCTAAAGTGGAATTGAAATATTCTACTATCACTATGAGTAATTATAAATGGTGCATATCATCATCTGTATACACGTATTTCATACTCATATCATACTCACTATATTATTTAAAAATAATCTATATTCATTTTATATTCTTGTTGTTATTATATTATTAATATCATTCATCTTATAAATATAAGATTCGTGTTCTATAATAATATATAATTTCAGTTTTTGATTATATCATATATTGCATATGATTTATGGTAATGATTGAATTATTAGATTAATTGTGATGTGATAATGATGTTCTTTGTATCCGGTGGGAATTAGGACGACATGTGTTACATGGGCCAGTGGGTCAGGTATGGGGGAGAACATATATATATATATGAGAATGAGAAAATTTGGTCGAGGACCAATGGGTGGATTTGTGATGTCACTGATCAATTTTCACATGTTGTGAATACCTGAATGTGATATATTTGAAGGTGCTTATGTTGTGACACATGCTTGTAAAAAGTGCGTCCATTTCGTATATTAGAAAAACATATTGCTTGAACGTGTGAGTTTGCATTATTTATTATTATTTGCCGCGTTTGGTGAAACTCACCCCCTCTTCTATAAACTTTTTCAGTAAGTAGGAGTATTGTTGGTTTTAAAGACTCTGCTCCTTTCTCTGGAAAGATTCAGTGAATATTTTCAACTTTAAAAAATATTAGTATGGACTATATGTTGTTTCTGAAATATTCCGCGTGTTTTGTTTAGTTCTGCAGTTAGGATAATGAATTCATATTTGGCTATGTAAAATATAATAGTATGCTGATAAATAACCTGTGAAGTATTTTTTGGAATTTTAGAGAATTTATGACAGGAATAGTTTGACCATATTATGACTGATGAATTTTGTATAAAATTTATTTATATTGAATGAGTACAAACCCAAGCTACGAGTTACATGTAATATTGAAGTTGAGCCAAGATTGTTACTGAATGATTATTGAATAATATCATAATATGAACTTACTGTTTCCAGAGTCAGATGATAATAGAGACAGAGTTTTCATAATTTTGGTTTATCACAAGTATCGAGAGCCTTAAGCTTACCCAGGTCCTAATGCTGGTTCAACCCACGATTTTTGGGTCGTGACAATAGTGGTCTTTGCAGAAATATTATCATTAGAACTATTATATTTAGAAGAAGTTTCTAACAAGTACTTTCTATACCATTTTCTTATAATATGCTTTATAGGTTATTCTCATAGAAAATAATTCTTCGCATTTGAAAAACTTAAATGGGCATGCTTGTCCATAATCTGTATAACTAAACTAAGTTGCTTATGCAAGAGAATTAATGAATGTGAAACAAGATGTAAAGATTATACATTAGTAGATGCCTCGATATGTAGTTGTTGGTTTGGAGCTTGTATGTGTTATCAAGAATGAATGAGGCAAAATTATTATGATTTATAATGCAGAAGTGGTGGCAATTGGCAATAGCTTGGCTACTAGCCCTAGCAAGGCTAATCCCAACTTTTATAGAATGTGATTCATATTGATGACAGTTATGATAAATACGATGTCATGTCGGTAAGAGTATTTAATAAGTGAAAAAAGAATAGATTATCTGTATATTTTTGTGAATCTCTTAATTGATGTGCAAATGCCAATTGGCCTCTTGGAGATGACACAAAAAAGACTTTTATATACATCCATATTCTAATTTTTAGAGACAAACTCAGGGATCAACATAGAGGAGGCCAAAGATTTAAATGGACATATGATTGGTAATAATTAAAAAAAAATAAATTGCACTTTACCAAACAATAATCAACATTCATGACTAAAATATAATCAAAATAGAATTTAAGTCACAAAAATCATCTATGATTGAATCTATAGTAAATTTTTCAGCTATTTCTTTTTCAATAAACAATATCAAACAATCAGAGAAGAATTCATCTTCAACTTGTTACGAAAGTTGTTCTTAATTATGTTCATAGTTGAAAATGATCACTCCATAGTAGTTGTAGAACTTGGAAGAGATAAAATAAGAGTCAATACTCTATATGCAAGTGGATAAATCTCATATTTTCTCGTTTTCATCATCCATTGACATAAATCAGAAATAGTTCATAATGCTTATTCCACACATAATAAAAAAAGCTCAAATTGCACCCTCAATTGCATCATCTCTTATTGAGCAAAGTCTTGAGGATAAATTTTTTGTACTAGTTGACAAACACCATCGATTTTGAATGATACACACATCTCCTTTGGATCTAAAGTTGAGCCTAAGAATAAGCGATTCTGTGGTATCTCTTGGCCTTTGCAAAGTAGCAATTTGATTATGTTTTCTTCCACTTTAAAGCTTATGAATAGTAAGTAAATTGACAATGTTTGCAGCATGAGCACCTTTTAGTTGATCATTACATTTCTATGATGCTTCAACTATATTGATGATGGAACTCACCTTAGTATGAAAAAAAAATTATGAGTATGGATATCTTCTTTTGATGCAGAAACTAATGCTAATTGCAAATGATGTGCCATACAATGAACATAGTAAGCATAAGGGCATACACTTGAATCAAAGCCTGTAACCCATTCTATTCTTCTCTCATATTACATGCACCATCATAACCTTGTCCTCTTATGTTTTGAACATCAAGGTTATGTTGGGAGAGAATAAAAAAGATTCCTTCTTTTAATGTTAATGCAGTAGTGTCTTAACATAAACAAGCCTAAAAAATCAGTCTTTCACGCATTTGTTTTTATCAACAAATCTCAACACAATAGACATTGCTCCCTTTTACACTCATCTCGAGCTTCATTAATAATTATATAAAATTTAGCATCATTAATTTTCTCAGGAATAACTTTTTTTACTTTAATTAACAGGACTTATAAAATTTCTTTTTATATTCTTGGTGATGTATATGAAGCATTTTTTGGATCTTTGTCTAAAACTTCTACTACATTATCATTGCAAGATGATATTAAATTTAACAACTGATGAAAATTTCCTTGTCTTAGCAATGTTTTAGTTTCATTATGATCTCTAAAAGCATACCCTCAAATTGAAAGTCACACAACTACATCAATTGAAGCTTTCAGTCGAGTTCTGTTATCTTCAAATTGTTGAGATGTAAAACACTATAACCATTTTTTAATGTGTGAAGATTGATTCATGAGATATGCGCATGCTCTTTCAGCATTTTGATAAGGAGAAATGAGATCTTTTCTAACATATGCCAAAAATGAACAATCTTGAAATCTTCTTACTTTTTTTCAATTTTGAAATCCATTTACAAGAAAGCATGATAAAAAATAGTCCAACCATAATGAAAATAACTTAAACCACAATGATTGAAAATTGCGCTTTTCTTTTCCCTAGATTTTGAGTAGTCTAAGAGAATGTATTTATATGGGCCAGCCTTAATATAAGCTCTCTGAATTTTCTCATGCATATTAATAAGATACTCCCATATTTTTCAATCCAAGTCTAGATCTAATGAATTGATATCAAAACCTTCTTTGATTTGAATTTCTTTGAGATTTAGCAGGGCGATCATTAGAAGTCAGAGGATTAGGATCTGTACAAGCGTTTGGCTACTTAATAGAATTTCACATTGCGACAGTAAAATTTGATATTTCGACATTCTTCCTTTTGAAATAAGCATCAATTGTAGATGGTTTTCTCATCTGCAAATATATATATATAAAATAAATTTTTTGTTATGCAAATAAAACAAATTAAAACAAGCAACATAAATTTAAATAATTATTTGGACAACCAATTTAATAAAAATATTTAAGGAATATATATTTAATAATATTCATATAAATAGATCACCACAAAGGCTTACTGGTGTATATATACATTGAAATTTTAAAGAATTTGCAATATAAAACATTTCAATACTAAATTGAGTATGCTTTATTAATCAAAAACCTCCTATATATTATAAAAAATACTATTAATTAATCAATCATAAATTAAAAAAAAAACATTAACATTGCATTTAATATGACTGCATTTTGTATTTCATGAATTTGTATAATAACTATTCAACATAAAAATTATTTATTTTCGCATTTTTTTTAGTCCATCTAATACAATTTATAAAAGCTATAAATTAACTATGATTGATTTGCTCTTAATTAGTATGTCATGTATAAATTGCAAGTAATCAATATAAATAAAAAATATATATATATTAAACATAATGTTAGATGTCAAACTATATAACTCCTATTTCTAAAATTTTAGAGGAGAATTTGACTAGTAAAGTTTATATATATTCAATATAATAAAAGCATCCAATTCTATTTCTTAGTCAATTCCAGGGACAAAAATATTCAAATATCTTAAGAATTTTTGTTGCATTTTCAGGTCTCATATATTTAGCATATGATTAAGGCAATAATAAAAATCTATAACCATCTTTTATCACCATATTTTATATATATACTCAAAGAACTTTTAATGATACAAATCTTTTCACTTCATAGCTCCAATAAAACTATAGGAACATAATAAATAACAAGATTGTGCAAATCTAGTTATGGTTCGACTTTTAAGAAGAATCAAAACCAAACTAAAAATTCAGTTATTTCATTTTTAAGGACCGAAACTGAAATTGAAGGATTAAAGATCGAAACCGAAAAGAATTAAAATTTTGGTACGATTATGGTACGTTTTTTTTATTTTTTGATTTCAGTTTGGTTCTAGTTTCAATTCTCCAATTAAAAATTATTATATTTTAAAAACACATTACAAGGTTCCTTTATATAAAAATATTCTAATATAATAAAATATACAATATACACTAATTAAAAAAGAATCATATCGTACTAATATATACATTAAAAAATAATGAAATTTTATTTTTATTCATTATAAAAAGAAACTCCTATTATCTTTCAAGTTCTAAGTAATCTCCAAAGTAATAACATGAATATTATAAATATTAACAAATCATAACTAACAACAGAATAACAAAGTTTTATTTCTATTGTCAATAAAAAAAATTTAAGTTCCACAAAATCTCCAAAGTGATGGTACTTTCATTATTATATGACAAATTTGTTAGTAAAATAAGACTTTCTAAATTAAAATAATTTAAAAATAATTTTTATTTAAACTATAGATATAGTAAAATACTATATAAACATTTATGAATTATGATATTGTTAAAATATTATATATAATAAGAGATGACAGGAATCATTAGATATTAATTTTTTATACGAGATAAATAATTTTAATTTATACTCCATTTGTATTATTAATTAAAGAGCATAAACTAATTAAGATTTTTTTTCAAATAATAAAATTTAAGGTCTTCTACAAATTACATAATATACTAAAAATTAAAGAAAAAATATATGGACAAATCGATTTTTCAGTTCAGTTCGGTTGAATTGGTTTTGCAATGGTTTTAGTGCGGTTCCAATGCATTTCTTTATAAGAATTGAAACTAGAACCAAAATAATAAATTGCATTCGGTTCGATAGAGTTCGACTCCTACTATCTCGGTTTGATATATATTTTCTCATTTTGTACATACAAAACCTTATCATTTACATAAATCTCTACCACTACCCAACGCTAATCACAATAAATTGAATTTAGAAAAAATAATAAAAGATCATTTATTCATCCTAATTCGGTAATTCTTAAGCCTTGAAAATATCTAAAGTAAAATTAAATTTAAGAGAACTGAAAATTGGAAATAAAATTAACAAAGAAAAATTAAAGAAAAATATGAAAATTCAAACTAACCCGAGCTTCTTTTTTTTCTTCTCTTAATTCAAGAACAAACAGTCAAAAAGTGAAGCTTTTTTGAAGCTAGAGATATGATTGAAGAACTTTGAGCAAGGCAGTGAACAACAAAATTTGAAAATTGGGTGTTAATCTCTCAGAATTTGAAGTAGGATAAATTGTGAATTAGCTTATTTTTAGGGTAAATTTAGAATATACATAGTGGAGTTTGACTAATCCATATAAGATAATGACTCTGAGTCCTAAATTATTTATTAATTGGAGTTACTTTAGGAGTTTAATTATTTCATTAAATATATTTTATTATTATATGTTAACAGTAGTCCTTCGTCGTTATTTGGTCATTTATATCCAAATATAATATTTCACGAGGTGTTTTCAGAAAATTTTTATTTAGTTATTGTGTATTTTTATATGTTTTATTTATTATTTTAGGTTTTAAATGATCTGTAATGATAGTGTGGGTTTCTTTTTTTGCTACTGCGAAACCTGACGCGTCAGGTTGGTTTGAGAGAGCATTCAAGGAGTCACCTCATTTAATGAGGTAACTCTTCACATGCCTCGCCTGGCCTATATAAGGGTCATTTCTATATTCATTTGTTATGCTAGCAAACCCCTACTTCTCAGAGCTTCTCTCTCTAGTAAGTCTTTTTTCCCTTTGTTATTTTGTTCAGTTGAGGTCATAGGTTCCTCTGGTGATGAAGATGTCCAGATATTGCACTGGCAGCCTGGCGAAGAGTATACTAGGGAGGTAGACTCAGGAGTGGGCGAGGTGAAGGGAAGGAGAATGTTCGGATTGCCGATGTGCCTTCTGACATTGATGAAGGCGAGCTGTTGGACATATATTATATTTATAACATTTCGCCAAAATGCAGGTTAATCTGACCTTTTGAGGATATGAGGACGAACTCTTATCTAGATGAGGATTCGATAATGATGTATGAAGAAAGCTTTCGAACTAGGGTTCGACTCCCTCTTTTAGTGCCTCTGAAATCATTTTTCAATGGTTATAAGATTACCATAAGCTAGTTATACCCTAATCGCTTGAGGTTCCTCTATGGTATAATTGCACTGACTCGGACCACGAAAGTAATCTAATTGCCAGCGTGGTTCGAGATTTATACCACTTCTCTATTTGCCCCAACGAGGACCACTGTTATTTTCAAGCGAAGACCGATTGTAATGTTTTCTCAAAGAAATCTAAAATTTCCTCCTTAAAAAATCAGAAGTCCAAGTATTTCATTATGAAGTTCCCTTGAGGTTTCGGTATTCTGAACACTTAGTCCATAGATCCTCATCAGTTTCTCCCAGAGTTGCCCTCTCCATATGACCGAGGTATTGCTAATTTAATAAGGGCTTGGGGGCTCAATTGTGTGGATTTATAGAAGGTGATAGTTGAAGGCTATCCTATTCGTTCGCTTAGTGGACCCATTAGACCCAACCCTTCTGATCATGGTATTTTTCATTCTTTAGGTATCTTGTTTAGGATTGTTAAAACTAAAATTTTTTAATTTTTGTTTTTTATTTTTATGCAAACATGGCTCCTAAGAAAAGTAAGAGCTTAAAGTTAGATAAGATCGCCGATGTCGTGAAGAGGAAAGCGGTTGTAGCAGGTTTGAAGGGGGTGACTCCATGAGAACCTGAGACTGTGCAGGTCAATGTTGAACTATCTGCCAGACCACCCTTTCAAAGTTCGTCCATTGAGCCTTCGAGGAAACAAGCGAGGGAGGTGCCTGCCTTTACATCGATTCGTAATCCCATTCCAGCTCGTTCTCCTCCCCATACTCAAGCTACGAATCTTCGATCTTATTCTGTGTCTAGATACAGGGCAAACTGTAGTGTCCAAGATGATGGCCCCAACCGAGAGTTAGCTCGCGCCTACCTGTTTCATGCTAATGCTCAGTATTTTGAGCATATGGACGATTGGGCAACAAAAGACTTCCTGAACTAATGCCTATTTTAAGCAGTAAATGCTAATAATTAGCAGTATGGTCAATTAACTAGGCTAAAATCTGCTTTCATAGAGATGGAAGTTAAGAAAAATGAGATGGAGATCGCTCTGAAAGATGTCAGGGCTACTATGCAAGAGTAGGAGGTGCATTACAAAGCTGATTTGGCTATGTGTGACACTAATTTAAAGAGGTTAAAAGAGGAGAACTAGAGTCTCCTGAATAAAAATAAAGAGATGGAGGTCCAATTAGAGGAGCTAGAGCAGCGGGTAAGGGAGATGGAGGCCGAGCTTTAGGGACTTAGGGGACATAAGGAGTCCCAAGAGGAGGATTTGGTGAAAGCTTGCTTAAGTCTTCGGTCCAACATCTTGGCCAGACTTAAGGAAAAGCAACCAGATGTTGATTGGGATTTGGTGAACGATGTTTACCCAGAAGGAGCTAATGAGGAGGAAGAAGATGACAAAGGGGGAGAAGGTGAAGGTGCCCAACCGAGCTCATTTGGAGATAGCTCGCCTGCTCCATTGGAGAGTAATGTACATACTTAGATGTTTGTATAGGTTTTTATCTTAGTTTATTATAGCAATTTTGTAACTATGAATGTAAAGAAATGTAACTTAATGAAAAGAAAAAGTTTATTACAAGTGTTTTGCGTTCTTTATTTTCTTTTCCAAACTATGTGTTATTTAAGTCAATTGGGCGATCTAAACCTATCTAGAAGATGCATTAGAATTTTTGATTGACCGATAATTTAAGAGTTAGGCTGATTAGGCTAAATGGCAAACCTTACATACCTGAATTATAGACTTAGCAGATTGGATTGGGCTATTAAGGCCGTTGGGGAGTTGTTTAAGTCTGAATTACGGATAAAGTGAATTGGGCTGCTTAGACTGCTTGGCTATCTGTATATATCTAAACTATGGACGAAGAAAGTAGGGCTGCTAGGTGAACTTGTTTATATCTGAATTTGGACGGAGAAAATTGGACCGTTGGGCGAACTGTCTGATTTTGGACGGAGAAAACTAGGTCGCTTAGGCCGTTAGGTGAACTATTTGATTTTGGACTGAGAAAATTGAGCTGCTTAGGCCGATGGGCGAACTGTCCGATTTTGGACGGAGAAAACTGGGCCGCTTAGGCCAATAGACAAACTGTTCAATTTTGGATAGAGAAAACTAGGCCGCTCAGCAAACTTTGGAGTTGCATAGGACAAAAAAAATTTCTGAATAAGAACCTTCAGGAAAAACTTAATGTATCATGGCCCCTTTTTTTCTTTGGAGGGTATAATATATTAAGTGAAAAAATCTGAGATCTTATCATATTATTCATTTAGATAAAAAGAAAAAAAATGTACACATCACGAAATGAAGGGATACAATATGCTTTCTCAAGGTTGTCAGCATTCCAAGTCCTAAGCAGTTCAGCTCCCTCGATCTTTCTTAGCTTGTATGTGTTCGGACCTAATTGCTTTAATATCTCATAGAGGTCTTCCTAATTTTATCCTAACTTTCCTACACCCATTGAGCTTTTAGTGATTTCTGCCTTTCACCATACCTTATCACCTTCCCTGAATTGTTTAGCTTTGACTTGTCTATCGAAGTAAATACTTACCCTTTACTTATATGTTTCGGCTTAAACTGCAACATTTTCTCTAAGTTCTTCCATCAATTCTAAGCTAATTTTTAGGTTTTTGTTGCTTTCGTGCTTGTCATATTCTCTTGGTATCTTGTTGGGTAACCCTATCTCTACTGGTATCACTAGTTTCGTTCCATGCACTAAGGAGAACGTTGTCTATCTTATTGCTTGTCGAGGTATTATCTTGTAAGCCCATAATACACTATTCAGTTAGCCTTTTCTCCATTTAATCTCTTCTTTAATCCCTGTAGGATGGTTCTGTTAGTGACTTTGGTAAGGCCATTAGTCTGTGGTTGGACTACTGACGTGAAGTGTAGGTTGAATTGCCATTCTTCACAAAAGGATTTGAAGGCTCCTGAATCGAACTACTTTCCATTGTTGGTGACTATCCTATGAGGTACTCCATACCTGAATACTACATTGTTTTTGAAAAAATTGATAATCTAAATTGAAGTAATGGAACTAATAGCTTCAACTTCTATCCACTTGGAGAAGTGGTCGATTGCAACTACCATAAACTTCCTTTGCGCTTTGGTCGTGGGGAAAGGTCCCAGGATATTTATCCCCACTAGGCAAAAGGCCAGGGTGACGCTAAGGGTTGTAGCTCTACAAAAGGCTTTTTGAGCACTCGATCATACTTCTAGCATGTTCTACAGTGGAAAACATAGCGGCAAATGTCTCTCTTCATTGTGGGCCAATAGTATTGTGACAGTAAGATTTTTCTAAGGATTTTGTCCGAGGCTTCTTTGTTGTTTGCTTGTTCTACTTGAATCATCTTCCAAGTACACCCTCCTTCATCCAACTTGTGTAGAAGGGACAAAGTTAAGGCGTGGTATTTGATTAGGTTCAAATCCTTGGTAGTAAACATTCCTATAACTTCACTGACAACTAGCTATGAGTCTAAGAAGATATGGAGAATTGGAATTCGTACCTCAAAGGCCAACTTAAGCCCTGCTATCAAGCCTTCATATTTTGCACCATTATTTGTTATAGAAAAGCCCAAGCATACTACATACTGTACCTTTATCTTCCCAGTCCCTATAAAATTACTCTTATTGTCGCTCCCAAATTTCCTAAATCCTTGTCTGTGTGAAGTTGCCAAATGTCACAATTGAAGTTCGGTAATTTGGCTTATGGATCATCTATCTTGACTTCACTAGAAAATTCAGCCACAAAGTCATCAAGTACATGTGCTTTCATTACGACGCAGGGCTCATACCTTATCAAATGCACCCAATCTGATTGACCACTCTATTAATCTTCATGAGGCTTTTGCTCGAAGTAAGACTTTCTTCAAGGGGTGGTTAGTTCAGATGACTACAGTATGGGATCGAAAGTAGTGGTGCAAACAGTTTGCTGATGTTAAGACGGTGAATGTCAAGTTTTCAACACATGGATATCATAATTCAGCTCCTCTAAGGACTTCACTCATGCAGTAGTTAGGATAATATTCACCTCTTTCTTCTCTAAGCAAAATAGAGGTTATAGAGATTTCGGTAGCAACTAGATACAAGTACAGGGGCTCATCCTTTTTAGGTCTGCTCAAGAGGGGGGAGGATAAGAAATCTTTAATCTATTTGAAGGTGTGCTGGCACTTCTTATCCAGCCACCTAAAATATTTCAGCTGCTTCAAGGTTTGATAAAAGGGCATCCATCTTTTGGTTGAACAGGAAATAAATTGTCACAGGGCAGTTATTTGACCATTCAACTGTTGTACCTCATGGACGTTTGTGGATGCCTGCATCTCTAAAATTGCCTTAATCTTCTCGGGGTTCGCTCTATCCCTCTCTGCGGCCACCTAAAACCTTTCAGCTACTTCAAGGTTTGATAAAAGGGCATCCATCTTTTGGTTGAACGGGAGATAAATTGTCACAGGGCAGTTATTCGACCATTCAACTTTTGTACCTCATGGACGTTTGTGGGTGCCTGCATCTCTAAAATTGTCTTAATCTTCTCAGGGTTCACTCTATCCCTCTCTGTGATATCAAAAAGCCCAAAAATTTTCTAGCTTTTACTCTAAAAGTGCATTTTTCTAGGTTTGAGCTTCATGCTGAACCTGTTTAGGATCTCAAATGCTTCCTATAAGTCTCTAGGTTGGTTAGTAGCTCGAATACTCTTCACTATCATGTCAGCCACATAGACCTTTACAGTTCATTCGATTTGATCCTTGAACATGCTGTTGACTAACCTCTGATATGTTACCCCTCGCATTTTTTAATCCAAAAGGCATCACTTGATAATAGTATATGCTTCAATCGGTGAAAAAGCTAGTTTTCTCTTCATCCAATTCATTCATTCTTATCTTATGATATCCAATCACTGCATCCACAAAATTGTACACCTCATATCCAACTATTAAGTCTACTAGTTGATCAATATTAGGTGGAGGGTACGGATCTTTTGGGCATGCTTTGTTTAGATCGATAAAATCAACACATAACGTCCACTTGTCATTAGACTTGGTTACCAAGACAACATTCGACAGCCATTCTGAATAGTTTACCTCCCGTATGAATCCTGCCTTCAAGAGTTTATCATCTTCTGTAGCTATGGCTTGCTGTCTTTCAGTGCCATGGTTTCGCTTCTTCTGCTTAACTGGCTTAGAGCTCAAATTGATGGTGAGTTTATGGGATATAACACTAGGGTTGATGTTAATTATATCCTTTAAAGTCCAAGCGAAGCTGTCGACATGATCTTTTAAAACCACTTTCATGTCTTCTAGTATATCGAAAGGTAAATCAGCTCATAGCATTAGGTGTTTCCCCTTTTCTACTTCCCATATGAGTAGCTCACCCACCAGTGTAGGACCCAGGTCTTTTTTATGTCTAAGGATGTCAAAGAGAGGATTCTCGGTTAGCTAGGCAGATGGTTCTCCCTCTAGCATCCACATGATTGGTAAGGCGAGAGGTAAACCTTTCAGTACTATCGCATATGCTTCCCTGGCTACTATCTAATCTCCTTTGACAGCCACAACCTCGCCCTTATCAGAATAAAAATTCATAGTTAGATGCTTGATGCACATGGTAGCTTCTAGCTCGTACAGGGTTGGTCTGCCTAATATGGCATTGTATGCAAAGTGGATATCTGCCACCATGAACTCCAATTTTAACTTTCTTGATGAATCCTCAATTCTGAGCTCCATGGTTATGTCATAGATCTAAATTCTTGTACAAGCTTTCTTGCTAATCCCATGAGTGGAGTCTGAATTGGTTTGAGCCTCACCTGATCCAAACTCAGGGCTTTGAATACATTTATGGTGATCAAATTGACTGCACTACCTTCATCTACTAGGATTCTTTTCACTAAAAATTTCTCCAAGATTCCCTCAATTACCAAAGCATCACTGTGCAGCACATGTATGTGCTCGCCGTCAGCCTTCGAGAACGATATGGGTGGTCTAGGGTTCAGTTTTTTTTTAGGTAGGATGGAATATATCTCTTTGGCTCTCCTCTTCCTTGCTAAATTACTGTCCCCACCTAATGAACCACCAATATGGTGCAAATAGTTTCCAAGGTATGACAGTCTCTGCTTGATTTGCTTCTCTGTTCGCCCTCTCATTGATCTTCCCTGACAAACTGCTTTAGTTCGCCTTTCTACATAAGGCTTTCTACTTTCATTTTCAATTGCCAGCATACATCAATTTTATGGCCCACATCCCTATGAAATTCATAATATTTGCTCTTATCTTGATGGATCGAGAATCCTCTCTCATCTTTCTAGAATAAAATCATTGGATTCGATCGCCTTGTTCTCTCATCCAAGAAAAGATCTTCGAACGTGGTCTGTTCACTGGGGTGAATCCTTTGTCTCTCGGGGGTTCGTTATCTCTGACGTATGGAGTTCGGATAGAGTAACTAGTACGCGGGTATCGAATGGGTGATCTTCTGTAGGGCGATAGCGTTCCCACTAGGGGTGAGTGTCTCGAGGGCCTATGCCTTTCCTCTTTCATTGATTTACGTTGCTGAGCCTCTTAAGCTTCATCCAGATTAGTATATTTATGGGCCCAAGCCATGATTTTTATAAAATTTGAAGGAGGATCTATACTCAAACTTTCAAATAGCTTATTGTGTTTGCAATTTTTAGGCATTGCGCTGATAGCTACCCCATCGTTTAAATCCCCCACCTGCATCACCATCTTTTGGAATTTAGACACATATTGTCTAAAGGTTTCTCCCTCTTCTCTCTTCAAATCTAATAGATTGAAGGAAATCTTCTTGGACGGGATATAGGTTATGAAAGCGAGCTTGGAATGTCGTGGGTAATTGCGAGAAAAAGTGGATAGACCCATTTTAAGCATTTGGTACCACTCTTGTGTTGCCCATTTAAGAGTGATTAGGAAGTCTTTGTATATTAGGTCTTTAAAGTTAGTCTGTAAATACATTATGGTTCAAAAGGTCACTAGGTGGCTCCTTGGGTCAATATATCCATCATAATATTGAAAAGTGGAAAGCTTAAATTTTAGAGGAAAAGTTGTGGCTAAGATGTTGGGTGATAATGGCGAATCTTGTCACTCCATAATCTCTATTCTCCTTTGACTCCCTACATTTCCGAACTAGCTCTTTGACCACATCCTTGAGATTCGCCTTATCCAATATTTGAGTGTGGCTGATATCTTGTTTGTGGGGGTTGATACCCTTGAGGTTTGTTTTTGATTTTGCTTCTTGGTACGGTGAAATATCGAATGACTTGGGTGTTTAAGGGAAAGTGGATGGGTTTTTTCTTCTTGGTGGCTAAGGTTCACGAGTTTAAAGGGTAGAGTGAGTTCGCCATTATATAGGGGGTTCTCCAAGAGGCATTTCAATACTGTAGTGAATTGAGAGTAAATTTGGGTGAGGGTCGCTGCAACTTGGGGATCGGTAGTAGAGGGAAGAGTGAAGGTGAATTGTTGGTTAGCTTCGCTATAGGCATTGCTTGGCATTCAGTGTTAGGGTTTTCAGTGGGGTTGGCGGCCATAAGGGTCGAAGAAAAGATTATGAGGGTTATCTAGTGTTGAAAAGATTGAAGATGTGTTCCACGCTCACCGCATCGATTATTAATCTATCAAAATTTGAGGTAGGGTAAATTGTGAATTACCTTGTCTTTATAGTGAATTTAAAATAGATATAGTGGAGAGTCCGAGTAATCTATATAAAATAAGGACTTTAAGTCCTAAATTATTTATTAATTGGAGTTGCTTTAAGAGTCTAATTATTTTATTAAATATATTTTATTATCATATGTTAACACTGAGGACAGGTGACTGTTTTAATGTTCCACCGTAAAAGATTTATATAGGTAATTAGCAAGTTTTTTTTAGGCCTAAAGACTAAAAAAGAAAACCTAAATTTTGGCCTTTTTAATCATTTTGGTCAATTCTTTCAATTGCTAAATTAATACCGCGAAGTAATTTTTTTTTTAAATTATGACCTCCATACATCGACTATCACTATTATGCCGATGTGGCTATTAGTGGGACTCTCATCATGATATATCATTTGCTGACTGTAAATTTTACAAGATGTAATTGTTAAAAGAATTGGAAAATGTGACATCCCGACTTGGCAAAGCTATCCTAAGAGGGCAGGTAGAGTAGAGCTCCTAACAAGCTTCTAGGATGGCAGGCTAGCTAGAGTAGTGGAATGGGGGACATAGGAATGAATCGAATCATAATCAAAAAGGGGGTAACTAATCATTAGAGGCACCTTTTGGTGGAATGGCTAGAGAGTTGGAAGAACTCCAAAGCTAAACATGCTCGTTTGACAGAAATTCCTGGATGGATGACTTCTTGGAAAGTTCACATTTCACCTTCGGGACAAAACTGTGCGGGTCTTACCGATCTTGTATGGGGGAGCTGGCTTGATCCAAAGCGTTACAGAAAAATTCTTAAAACGATTAAAGTTCATAGTCCTTTTTAATGATTAGTCCAAAGTTTTTTAGTTTACTAATTTTAGTCAAGAATATTATATGCATTCTAAAGCATAATCTAGTGGGTAAGTCTATATACAACTTGACAATATATCCAGATTTTTCTTATTAAAATTAATTTCTAATATTTATATAATTTATTTATCAATAAATAATTTTATTGTAATATTCAAATTTAATTTTAAATGATATATTATTATAATTAATGCCAAACTGTCAATATTCTGTTAAAAAATTATTTTATTTTAATAAGAATTAATTGAAAATAATAATTATATGATGCAAAATAAAGGGAAAAAATTAAAAAAAAAGATTAT
Source organism: Jatropha multifida (assembly GCA_948099535.1). Taxonomy (NCBI): domain Eukaryota; kingdom Viridiplantae; phylum Streptophyta; class Magnoliopsida; order Malpighiales; family Euphorbiaceae; genus Jatropha; species Jatropha multifida. The sequence goes on along the minus strand of CANUEX010042797.1, from coordinate 9,604 downwards.
AACTTAAAAAATTTGAAAGGTACTAAAATTTATAAATAAAATATAACAAATTTCAATAACGAAGATTGATAAAAATTTATAATTCTTTAGAAATTTTTCAAGAAAAATTAGTGTAAAAGTATTAAATGTTGATTCTTCTAGAGAAAACAAAAAGGTTTAAAGTAAGATGATAATGTTGCTGAAAAAGTTGTTATAAGTAATATTATCACTTTTAAAATTAAAGCGGATTTATGAATATAAAGTATTTGGTTTTATCTCTCTTATTATGTTGATAATTTTATTGAATTTTTAAATTTTTTTAATATTTAATTATTATAATATGAATGTAGACAATTTCAAATGACTAAAAAGAATATTACTTTTTTTACTTAAATTGACTAAAAAAAGTCTTGAATTTTGAATTTTTTAACAATTTTGGCCAATTTTTTTAATAATTATAATTGCAAATTTACACTCAGTAAATAATATATTATCAGTCACATCAGCATAATAGTAATGGTCGATGGATGAAAGTCACAATTATTAAAAAAAAGATTATTTTATGATATCAATTGTAGTAATTAAAAAATTAATTAAAATGGTTAAAAAAAAGGATAAAATTCAGATTTGTTTAATCATTAGGCCTTTTTTTATTAAAATATTCATCAATTACCGATACAAATCCATTGTTAAAGTTAATGGGTCATTGTTTGTTTTCTTGAATGGGCCAAACATGCAACCCATTTGAAAACGGTCAAGGCAACATCACATGGATATGATCACCTAATTAATGAGACCGAAGTGAGTTTTTTTTTTTTAAACTAAAAAGAAAAAGTGAATTAGTCACTTATCTGGTTAACTCGGGCTACCAATCACGTATTGTCGATCCCCAAGCGCCGATAGAAGACTTTGTTTCCTCTTTACAAAATCATAGCATTGTAATCCTTAGCTCACGATAGTAGAGCTAGTCTAAAGCACTTCAAAAAGTGAATCATGACAGTCTTAGACAGAAGAGTCAATATTTAAATATCATACGTAATGAACATTATCATACAGAATCAAATATAAATTAAGCAGATAGATGATAAAAATGTTTTTATTATCGGTCCACCGCCTCGAACGGTGAAGTGAGTTTAATATGACGTAGAAAAGGGCAAATCAGAAATTGAAAAACAAGTGCTTTCAGATTTTTTTTTTTTTTGAAAAAATAGAAGTACCCTTAGTATAGGTGAGCATAAAATTGCTTGTATGTTGCACTTTTTCCTGCAGTTGTCTGGCGTTTAAACAAAGAAAACAAAAATAAAAAATTTGGAAGCAAACTTATACACTAATAAAGAGAAACAAAAAGAAATTGTCCAAAGCCTTCTATTTCCAGTTCACATACAACTATTGAAGCTGAATACTGTCCCAAGTAAATTAAATATACATATATTAAATATAATATATAAATTGAAACAAACAAAAAACGTTTGGTAGCATAGAGACAAAAAGAAAAAAAAAAAACAAGAAGGGACAAAAGGAATAAAGGGAGACAACCTTGGTTGTGTAAGAAGAAAAGTCACTATCATGTCTGTCCTGTCTTTCTCTAGAAGGTTTTGTTAGTTGTTTAACAAGTCTTTTTCAGGCCTAGTCAGGAACCAGAATTACAAGTGGGGAGCAAACTATAGATAATTGAAATTTATAGTGAAAATTTGTACATATTAAAATTAATTTTATTTTAAGAAACAATTAAATATACTAAACAAGAATAATTACATACCAAAAAAATATAAAGATGCTCGTAGTAATACTAAAAAAATAAAGAATATATATTTTTAATAAGCTTAATTTAAATATAATAATTATTTTTAATATTAAAAATTTATTAAAAACTTTATGCTTAATATATGCATATATTCACACACAAAATACATAGAAGCACAACCTCCCTTAGTCCCCCACAAACCGCCCCAAAATACCCACTTGCTTATTTTACAATATTTTTTTTTTGAAAGTGACCCCACCATCCCTTATTGTACATTAGGGTGCCATTTACTCCTCTCCCAATGTTAATTAGCCTAAAAAAAAAATTGCACATGAGCTTCAACACAAAGATAAGGTTATAACCTTAAAAAGTAAAATAAAATAAGGCCTTCTCAAATAATTCTTAAAGTTTATAGAGCAAAAAGCCTCCCTCTATTCCCAAATGATTATCACATTTGGATATTTCGTATCTCTTAAAAAATTATTTAATTTATCTAAATTATAATAAATTATTTAGTGAATTAATTATATTATCGTTAATTTATTATTTGAGCGAAAATCATTTAGTCACTTTTGGTTATATACAAATTGTAAAGTTGAAAAAGAATAATTTTTTATTTGTTTAAATTCACAAATATGAAAAGTATTAAGTATTTAAAAATATAATATTTTTTTAAATACGACAAGTATTTGAAAATGGATGAAATATTATTGTTTTATATTAAATTTATAGGTTAAACTTTTATGTGGAAAATTACTTTTAAAAAAAAATATTTCAGGAAAACAACATTACTATAATGATTAATTGCAGCCATGGGCAGATATAAAGCTGCTATTACCAAAGAATAAAGGTGTATTTGAAAATAATTAGGGGATTAAACAGTAATTAACTTTTTTAGGTGATTTTACTTGCCATATTCATTTATCAAAGACAATAATGACATTTCGCTCATAGTTATTGGAAAATTTTTAAAAATAAAATCAAGTAAATAGTGATTTTTAATTTTATTATTAAGGAGATTTTATATGTATTTATAATTTTCTTTTTTGACAATTCCAAATACAAAATAAATTATTTTGATTTTTAAACTTTCGGGAGTTAAATTATGTATTGGAAGATGTGAAACCAAAACAATGATGGTTTACGAAAAGAGTGGGTGCAGGGGATTAATAATGACATGAGGCAACGAAATTGGTCCCACCAAATTATCTGAAAAGGATAATGTTTGTTAAAGTGGTAGGAACAAAGAGGATATTGTAGACAAAGAGGAGATTCTGCTGAAGGCACTTTCAAGTTTGGGTTAGCAATTAGTGGTGCCGTCCTTCCATGATAGAGCCAAAACAATAACCAGCCATAGGAATTGTCATAATTGCCTCAACTTAATCTAGTTTTCATGTTAGTTACATATCACTTAATCAAATGAGTTTTAAATGATGTTGGACGCTGTTTGGACATATTTGTAATTTCAGTTATGAAATTTAATATTTTTTTTGACTTAAAATAAATATATATGAAATTTTAATACGAGAATCTCCCATCTCTTTTCTATAAAATAAATTAACTATTTTTATTGTTAGTAAAATAAATTACAATATCTTCTAGAATTTGAGGAAATTTTTTTTAAAACAGGTTGAGGGAGCTTTTTATAAAAGATGTTTTATAAAAAATTAAGACCTGTTTGGTAAAATTAGTTGTTTTGATAGCGGTTAATTATTTTTGTGGCGTTTAACCGTTAGCTGTTTGAGTAACGTTTTATGAAATACTAAAAGCTAAACGTTACATGAGTTAACTTTTCACAAAAAGTTACCTTAACCTCCAAAAGTTAGTCCAAAAGTTATGTTACCGAACAACTTTTTAAACAGTATTCAGCGTTTTGACTAGACAAAATTCTAAAAGGTACTAAAAAACTATTGTCGAACACAACTTAAGAGTGTTTTCAACAAAATTAGCTGTTTTGATAGTTATTAGCTGTTAGCTGTTTAAGTAGCTTTTTATAAAATGCTAAAATTAAATGTCACATTAGTTAATTTTTTATAAACACTACCTTAATCTCTAAAAGCTAATTCAAATGCTATGTTACAGAATATTAAAAAAATAGCATAACGTTAAAAAGCTACCTAAAAAATTATTGCCGAACACAGTCTAAACAAATAATATTTTTTAGCATTTAGTGTTAGCTATTAATTAAATTTTTTTTATAATCACTTTCATTGTTTATTTCCTCAGAATTAAGCTAATTAAACAATTAATGTATTTTTTTATCATTTTAAAAAATAAAAAAATTTTCCCTTCCTCGCGATAAAACAGTCCCAAATTTTTTTTTTTCCCTTTTTTATTCTCTGCCTCGTCTGCGACGTCTTCTCGCTTTACGTCGCAGCTTGTCACTAGAAGGGAAAGCTGCTCGTGGTCGCCGTCACTGGCCCGATAGGTTCTTTTTCTTCCTCTCTTCTTCTGTACTAAAATGCTATATATATATTTGTGATTTTGGTGTTTGTGGTGTGTTATTTTCTGCACTTATTTGGTTTTTTCTTTACTGTCAAATGAATTTTCTGGCTATATTGTGAATGTGGTATATATTTGTATGCTTTTGTGCTATTTTTGTTTAAGTTAGTGTTTGTTGTGAATGAATTTTCTTTACTGTCGGATGTGTTTGTGCTATTTCTGTTAAGTTGGTTTTATATTAATATGGTATTTGTATACTTTCAGCCATGAGTATAATATGCGTATTAAAATAAGGTTAGAAGATAGTGATTTGCTAGTATTTTTTAAAGAGCAGAAAACAAAGTATGTAGGAAAGTAGATTGAATTATAAAGCATGTTTGTCTAATAATAATTAGTAATAAAGGAGAAAATAATAAAAAAATACATAAATTTTAATTGATTTCAACCATAGGAAATTACATTTTTTTAGAAAGGTTTTCCAATCCAATTAATTGCATCTAAGCTAGCTATAATTAAGAATATGATTAGACCAATTATTGTTTTTTTCTTAACATCGTAGCATCATCCAATTTTATTCTTAGACGATATGAAATTTGATGTGAGAGTCAAAAGAGATTACAAGATTTTTTGTTTAAAATCTTAATTGCTATTAATTAGTGACAAATTAGCAATCGTATTTAAGTAAAACACGCTAAAAATTGCAAGCTTTTAGCGACTAACTCAACGACCGCAGAAAATACCTACTGATTTGTGACCGCATATTCGTACCAAAAATTACAACAAATAGTGACCTATTTTTATATTATTTGCAACAGATATCAAGATCTATCGCACTTTAAATAGCGACGAGCTGTTCTACGACTGATTTGAGGTAGTAGTAGATCAATCGCAATTTCATTCCAGCGACTGATATCCTCATTTTTTGCACTTTTTTTTTATAGTGATAGCTAATAACTAACAACTACTACAATAGTTAACATTTACTAAAACAACTAATAGATCCATATGAAATTCTTAGTTGAGAGCTATACTTTGCATGCAAGGAGAAAAGTTAAAAATAGGATCCTTATAGAAAATAATCTTTTATTTTTTACTTTTTATTTTCTAAGGAAATAGTTTTTAAAAAATAAGAAACAGAATAGAAAAATTGTTAATAATGAAATCATATTTCAACTTCAAAATCTTAAAAGATTAATAATTAAATGAAATTTAGAAACTTTTTGTTTTAATATATTTAATATTTATTATTGATCTATTTGCAACAATAAAATTAATTTTTTTCATTCCATAAAAATTTTGAAAAATATATTATATAATTATAAATATATGATTATTTTAATAATGAAATTAATACATATTAAAACATAAAATATTTTATTTTAAAAATCCGTATTTTTTCCTGATAAATTGAACTTTGAATCTCCTAGTCAATTTTTCTTAACAAATAATATCATTTATATACAACAAGTTTTTAAAAAATACAAGAGAAAAAAATTTCACTCTATCATTTCTATTTTTAGCAATTTTTCTTTTCTGTGACTTTTTTTTGTTATGATATATGTAATTTTTAGTGTTACATGAATAAAAAGCTCTGTTTTTCAATTTTCTTGAAAAACTTTTTAAAAAAATTATTGTAGTTTTGTACAAATAAACTATCTCTAGTAGTTGTTATTGTCTCTTTATCCCTAATAATTGCAATTGTATGGTTAGACAATATATATATATATATATATATGTTACTTTTTAATTTGCATGAATAACTTTTGCCACATGTGGCATGGCAACTTTTTTTTTTATAATAAACATGTTGTAAAAAAAAATTAAAATGACATATCTATGCTCTATATAAATGTGGAGAATTGGATTCGAAAAATGCATTACGCTGGATCTTTTAAAAGCAGAATAGATCTTCGAAATGATGGTAAAAATTTAATAAATTTGATCATTTGGTAGTTCAACTCAATCAAATTCATTTTGTCTTCACTCTAAGAAATAAAAATTGTTTTGCTGATTCTTTAACTAAAAAAGGGATATCGGCTGTATTTCCTTTTCTTGCTTGGATTCAATCAAGTTTGTTCCTTGATCTCCTTTGTTTTCGAATCCTGTTGTTTAGTCTTTTGTGTTTTGGTTTGCTGGTGTTTTGATTGTTGAGTTACATTTTTAGTTATTTGGCACTATGTCTATTGGGTGTATTATGTTTGTTTTTTAATCATGTCTTGTTATTGTATTTTAACTCTTACCTTAAGAGTTGTTTACTGATTTACTGTGTTTCTTTTCATTGTTTTGTATTTACTGTGTTTCTTTCTTTCTTGGCGACCTTCGTTGTAAGTGTGGGTGTAATAATAGGTTTGGCCTTTTGGCTAAGGGTTAGTTTTAGTTGTCAAGATTTTTTTTTTTTACTAAATTTTAATGATTGTTGATAAAAAAAAAAATTCTCTATAATTGTCTTGGATTAATTTAGAATTCTTAATATATTTATTTAGTTAGATTTTTATGCATTTTAATTGTAGAAACAATCCTTTTAAATATCATTTCAGTTGTATTTTTTATTGTTTTTTAATCGGAGAAAATAGATTCCTTAAATTGTTTTGAATATCCTCTTATTTAGATTTTTTTATGCATTTTAATTGGAGAAAATATGTGTATGTAGTTTCTCTATTTGATCTTGCATTATTATTGTCCAATAATTTTTATAATTGATAGATTTTGATGCTTTAATTATGGATTTTGATGATATTACTTTCTAAATCGAAAGCCATAATTTAGATATTGAAAATAAAATTTAAAATTTTTTAATTAGTTATGTTCTGAGTTTTTTGAAATATGGTCAAATACTTTACTATTAGACTCTATTAATCAAAATACAATGAAATTAAAATTAAAATTTTTAAATATATTGTTTCTCTTTGATTTTTTTAGAGATGATGGTGTACACTTGTTTGGACTATTTATATATTATTTTATTTGACTAATATCATATAAATTTTTTTCTTCCATTTTAATCTAATGAAATTTTATTAAAAAATACACTATAAAATTTTGAATTAATGAAAAAAAAGGTTATTTGGACATATTTGTTATCTTTTTCATTTTCAGTTTCGCTATATTAAAAATGAAATAATGAAAAAAATTTCAAGAGCTCTCTTTTTATTCAATATTTTATTTTATTTTTTTTTGAAATTTATGAAATTTTATTTAATTTTTCTATGACTTAATTGGATATATTTTTTTAAAAAATAATTTTTAAAATAGATATAAAGATAAAACATTCAAGAGTTCTTTTTTTATTCAATATTTTATCCTATTTTCCTTTTGGAATTTATGAAATTTCATTTAATTTTTTTATGACTTAATTGGATATATTTTTTTAAAAAATAATTTTTAAAATAGATATAAAGATAATCAAACTTTTAATATTTTAATTTTTTTAATAAATATATAGAACTTTATTTTTGAATTTAACCTCATATATATATCTATCTATAAATTTGAGAAATGATATTCATTATCAATATTATTGTTTGTAGTTGTACATTGGTTTTTAAGTTACATATTAATATTTATTAATGTCATTTTGAAGTTTTTTTAGTAAAGAAAAAATCTTGAAACAATTTTTCTCAAAAAAAAAAAATTTTTAAACAATTGGGATAAAAGTAGTTGCATGTTAAATATAAAATTAAATATCGCAAAATTTTTAGTTATTTTTGAATATATTTTTATTTAATGACTAAAAATACTCTTCTTTTTCAATGAGTTTGATTTTTTATCGCTCTTTTTAAAATAATAATCCTTTTAATTTTTTATTTTATAAAGTATATTAATTAATAGAGAGAAAAATTCTTTATATCGTTAATTTTAAATGAATAAAAATACATGTTAATTTTTATTGTTTCTGATCAAAATGAATAGTAATGTAATCAAAAATAAAATTTATTTAAACAATGTATTTAACCCTCGCTCAATTCATAGAATTATGAGTAACATATTAAATGTTAGTTATTATATTTAAAATAGGTATCTAAAATAAAATCAAACTGATGAAAATCTCTTAAGTTGGATAATTAAAAAAAAAAGCACAAACCTAATTTAGATAATAATTATTAATATAATATTTTCCACACTATAGGGGACAGTGCTTTAGAGTTAAAAAAATATTATTTTAAATGGAGAACTAAAAATATCATTTTCTTTTCAATTAAATGTTAGAGTGCAAGACATGTAATAAAAAAAATTTCATTGCATAAACAAAGTGCCATATAAATTAACCATTGTATTTATTATAATCTAAATAAGAAGTTATATTTTAATATTATATAAATAAAAAATTAAATAAATTAAAATGAATAAAGTTAACGTTTTATGACAGCAATTTTTGCAAGTGCATGAAATCGCAACAAGTAATAAAGAGTGAGTAGAGTATCGTCCCACGAAAATTGCATACCAAGTACCAAAATTATTTTAATATACTATTATTTAAATGATAATAAAGAGGATGTTTATAAAAGTAAAATAAAATAAAATAAAATAGTAGAAAAGAATTCAAATAAAAATAATTGATGAAGAGAAATCAAGGGTTAAAAGCTACTAGAGATATTAACTTCACTTTAACTCTACCCAATTTATTTTATTAGTTTGCTAATCAATTTTAATTATTCAAGTAGGGAAAACAACCTTAGAGTCACTAACAGGCTCTTTCGATGTATTGTTAGCTATTTTAATCCCGTTTAATTACCTATCTCCCATAGTGCAACCAAACATGAATTAAATCATTAGGTTTTATGATTTGTTTAAGAATTCATAACCTAAGGTCTTTAAATTATGAAAACCTCCCATGAGTCAAACCATATAGCTTCTGCATCAAGTTATTATTTCCATGTAATTTATTACCCTTTTCTTATCAAAAACTCTTCTTCCGATAGCGATTAATGAAATAAATCAATCCATGGGAGAAACTTTACCTAGTAGCATTAAGTTCAATAATAAATTATAATATGAACAACGAAAAACAAATCTAATATCATAAATTGGGATAGAAGTTAAGCTACATCAAATCCCTAGTATGGGAGTTTAGTTCGATATAGTAATTAAATAAAACTTAATAAAATCTGAAAATAATTCCATAAATAATAAGAATTAATGGAAATAAAACAAGATCAAGAGTTTAGAGATAAAAACTAATCAAACAATAGCGTAGACGACTCTCTTGATTCTTTACACAACTTGATTGCATGAATTCTTACAAAGAGAGAAAAACTAAAAAAAGAATAGAATTCAGATTTAAGATCTAGAATTCAATGTTAAATCGATTGATGAATCCCCCTTGTTGCTGTTGTGATCTCTCTTTATATAGACTTCATAGGGTGTCTTCGAATCTGAGTAGGAAACTAATTTGAATTGGATTCTTTTTCTTTTTAGGAGTCTTCTTTCATCAAGTTGGGC